>CM075019.1:19934343-19944345 GCA_037576675.1 Pangasius sanitwongsei | reverse complement strand
AGCCTCCCTTTGTTTAAATGTTGGTACAAAGCCATGAGACAAGTGAATTTGAAATGCAAAAGTTTGTGTGTATGTGTGTGTGTGTATATATATATATATATATACACACACACCACACACACACACACACACACACACACACACGTACATAATACATATATACACACACACATATACATGCACACACATACACAAACTGATTAGAGAGTGTTTATAACTGCATGTTTAGATGTTAATATTAAATACAACCCTGTGAAACCATGGGGGATACAAACTTTTGCAGTCAGGTGTTTCAGCATAGTATCAATGCCCATGGGTCCCCATATCAGAAGATAACACATTCACATAATGTTGTTCTTTGCCTACACTTTGTCTGATATTTAAAAATTTCATCTGACTTTATTTCCTATAAAAAATAAGCAGACAAAATTAGGCTAATGAAAAAAATGTCAGCACATGTCAACTTACAAAGTGCATGCAATAAAATGCTTCAGGAAAATATTATGAACATCACATGAACACTTGCTTGATGGACAATGTTTGTGTATAAATAAAATAAATCAGATGATTTCACAAGTTTATGTGACATTCATTGATTCACGTTTTTTTTTTTTTTTTTTAAAGAAATGTGGACATTTTTGAGCTTGTGAATGGCTGCAAGTGTGTGTTTTGGTGTCTGTATGTCAGACTCACTTGGATCCGGACTGCTGGAGCACTCATCAAAAGAGCCACGGTTGACGGGTGTACCTGCAAAACATTAGCGGCTAATTTACAAATGTTCATTTCAGAGAAACTGCTCACAGAAAACCGTACATGACAATTTGTGTTGTGGGTAAGACAAAATATTTATAAGTAAGGTCATAGGTATAGGTCAATGAATTATTAGACAAAAGAGAAGCCGTCCTCTTCTGAGTGACACTGAGATTATAAATCATTTTATACTATAGAGTCAAGTAGTGCTAACTGTGTTAAAAGAAACCTGAATATGAGCATCATTCGA
The DNA here is from genome assembly GCA_037576675.1 of Pangasius sanitwongsei. Classification (NCBI taxonomy): domain Eukaryota; kingdom Metazoa; phylum Chordata; class Actinopteri; order Siluriformes; family Pangasiidae; genus Pangasius; species Pangasius sanitwongsei. Next base: position 19,943,345 of record CM075019.1, on the reverse strand, counting down.
ATTTTAATTTCAAACTGAAGTTATCAACTGTTCAATGATTTAAACAAGCTTAGCTGCTTTTAAGTGTAACATGGCATACACTATTAATTATTTTTATTTATTATTATTTTTTTTATTATTATAGACTGAGAAGGTGTAGTATACCCGTGTGACGTAGGTGCGGCATACCCGTGTGACGTAGGCTTAGTGTAACTGTGTGATGTAGTGTGCCTGTGTGACGTAGGTGCAGCGTGCCTGTGTGACGTAGGTGCAGCGTGCCTGTGTGACGTAGGTGCAGCGTGCCTGTGTGACGTAGTGTTCCTGTGTGATGCAGGTGCAGTGTTCCTTTGTGGTGTAGGTGCAGTGTTCCTGCGTGGTGTAGGTGCAGTATTACTGTGTGATGCAGGTGCAGTGTTCCTTTGTGGTGTAGGTGCAGTATTACTGTGTGACGTAGGTGCAGTGTTCCTGCGTGGTGTAGGTGCAGTGTACCTGCGTGGTGTAGGTGCAGTGTACCTGCGTGGTGTAGGTGCAGTGTCCCTGTGTGACGTAGGTGCAGTGTCCCTGTGTGACGTAGGTGCAGTGTCACTGTGTGACGTAGGTGCAGTGTCACTGTGTGACGTAGGTGCAGTGTCACTGTGTGACGCAGGTGCAGTGTCACTGTGTGACGCAGGTGCAGTGTCACTGTGTGACGCAGGTGCAGTGTCACTGCGTGACGCAGGTGCAGTGTCCCTGCGTGACGTAGGTGCAGTGTTCCTGCGTGACGTAGGTGCAGTGTTCCTGCGTGACGTAGGTGCAGTGTTCCTGCGTGACGTAGGTGCAGTGTTACTGTGTGGTGTAGGTGCAGTGTTACTGCGTGGTGTAGGTGCAGTGTTCCTGCGTGATGAAGGTGCAGTGTTCCTGCGTGATGAAGGTGCAGTGTTCCTGCGTGATGAAGGTGCAGTGTTCCTGTGTGGTGTAGGTGTAGTGTACCTGTGCTGTTGCTACTGGCTGGACTACCAGAAAAATCATCAGTTCCCCCAGTGATGTACAGCCCACTGTCTGCAGTCTTAGGGAGTCCTGTTCGCCTACACACACACACACACACACACACACACACACAAAATCAAGTATTTATATACACACACAAGCTATAATATACTAATGCTTTACTAATGCTTTCTTATCAAAAGGCAGATATTCTCAACTGAATCACTGTGTTGTAGGTTGCAGTGGGCGCGTCTAACCTGCCCATTGCTTCATGATAGGCCAGTTCCAGCAGTTCAGCAGAAGTGTGGGCGGGGTCACGCTGCTCACTGCCCTGCAGTTCGGCCATGTTCTGCCTAGTCTGATGGTGGATCTGGATGGCTTCGCCGGTGGGACCTGAAACATGGGAGACACAACTAAAACCGAGAAACAGGTGAAAAGACGACAGTACCCTTAATTTGTCATGAGGCAGGAGCATCATCACACGCAAAACCCAGTATGCTGTCAGGATAGCATTAGCAGCAATATTCAGCTTCCATATAATGCCTTAAAAAAGCTTTCATTATGTGAACATGTTAAATGTTTGCAGTTTTGCATTAACGTAGATTTATTCCTTATTGGTGGATCTGTTGGTGATGTGAATGTCTATGCATGTGTGTGTGTGTGTGTGTATATATGTTTGTGTTACACCCACCCACGGGGAAGGTGTGCATCCAGCGGCGGCGGTTGGAGGTGAGTTTCATGGGCATGCGTGAGGGGGCGAATGGGTTGATGAGAGCTCTCTGGGGTGTGTAACCGCCCGGGCGGATGTGCAGCGTCGACTCAGCACTGCCCACGGTGAAGCGGCCCGGAGCACTCGAGTCCCGCTGAGACTCCACAAGCTTCTCCAGCAACTCTGACACACACACACACACACACACACAAAATGGGATCCAAAATCCACACTAGAGGTTCATCAACTGCCAAACAATGCAACCTTAATCCAACCATCCATCCATCAATTCATCCTATCCATCCACCAGTTGATCCATCCATCCTTCTACACATCAATCCGTCTGCCCATCTGTCTATCCATCCATCCTATCTATTCATCCATCCATTTGTCTGTCAGCGCATCTATCTATTGATCCTATCCTACCTCTTCATTTATTCATCCATCCATCCATCCATCCATCAATATACTTTATCTTACCATGCTTCCATCATATATATCTATATTTTCTGACTTTCCATCTTACCATATATCAGTCCATTCATTTATCTATCCATCTTTCCACCCACCTAATCCTTCTATAATCCACTCATCCATCTATCTATGCAGCTATCCATCCATCTATCCACATATCGTTCCACCTGTTTATCCGTTCATCCATCCATCCATCCATCCATTTGCTACAAGTAAAGAGACAGGCTCAGCTACTGTTTAAAAAAAAAAAAAAAAAAAAATCAAAGCAGTTTTCTTGACCTAATATTTAAAACCAGTATATATGGCATTTAACGTTATCATTTTAGCAAATATTAATCTAAAACAGGTACAGGTGATATTGGGTTGTATAATCTCTTATACTTCTCCACTTCAACACTGGACAACAAACACTAAATGATAATGATGATATTGATGATGATGGAGTTGTGCTGCTTGGCTGTGGTTTGCTTGCCCGCACCTCTGGCACAGCTGGTGTAGCCGAGCGAGCTGCTGACTTCGTACTGAGGCGCCTGGCGAGGGATCAGCAGGATGTTTGATACGTGGCCCAGGCTGTCATCGGACGCAAGGCTGCGCTGCTCGTCTGTGCCTCCTATAGGACGAGTAGGAGGAGAGCAGCCCCCGTAGTGTCCTCCACCCACCTCCGCCGAGCACCAGCTCTTCCTAATGCTGGCGTCCTTCTCTCTGCTTGACCTGAGAGAGCACAATAATAATAATAATAAGACCATGACTGGGGGAAATTGTTATAAACCATAATAACTGAATGTTTTATAATGACTGCATGGAGTCTTTGCTGAATTTTTGAACACTACCGGAGGTTGCTGCCCCTCTGTGCTCTGGCAGGTCCAGGAAGTCTGAAGACCTGAGCATCATGAGCATCGTAGTCCACCTGGATGGGAAGACTGTTCTCGGAGTCCTTAGGAGCTCCAAGAGCTTAGAAAATCAAATCAGTGGAAATTAAAAGAAGTCATATGAAGAACGATAAACAGACGATAACAAACATATCAGACAAACCGATTTCTGAACTTACAGTGCTCTTTGCTGCTCTTTAATTTCTCAACATGGGGCTTGAAAATAAAGCAGGATAAAGAAAACAAAACAATGTTTATAGACACATATATAAAAAATGGATCTTTATGGATATATGCTTCTGAGGAGTAGGATTAAACAGCATTAATGTGTTTAATTTGGATTTAATTCACAATAAGATGTTTTTTTTTTTTTTTTTTTTTTTTTTTTTTTTAAGTGTGACAATATTTCAGTATTTTTTCAAGTATTCTTCTTGACTTTTTTAAACTATTAACCATCACTGATACTGAATTTAAGCTAAAAATTCCGGAAAACATCCATTAAACATTTTAGTTGAACAAGTCTTTATTGATACAATTGTCTCAAATTCAAATATAAACGAAATAAATAAATATATATAAAACGTATATCTTATAACTAAAGAAATAAATGTTATAGCATATTTATAATATTTAGGCTTTTTTTTTTTTTTTTTTTTTTTTTTAAATTATTTACAAAAACACATCTGCCTGTCCTACGAAAGGTCAAACACAATATGAGCTGGTGAGTAAACAGCTCCACCTGGTGCCCTGTAATGTGTTTGGTTATTAAATATGGCATCATATTCACAACTGTTTTCCCCAAAACCTTTAAAAAAAAGACATCACCTTAGACCCAATTAGCCTCATTTATCTAACACCACAAAGACAGAAATAACAAAAACGATGAAATTGACATTTAAATCATAAGAAGCGATCACTCACCTTCTGACCAGCAAGTTTAATCCTGGGAGTGAATGAGCTGCACAAGCCTTGACTCTTTGACGTGTAGAAGCTGTGAAATTTATTAATATAATCATTAATGTAGAGTTTCATATTAATATAAAACATTAATATAATATACTGGACTTTATATAAAGGACATGTTCACAGAGCAGTACAGAATATAGATGTGCCTTCTGCTTTTGTTTTTTTTAATCTTAGCTACCTTCTGTTTACTGTGCTTTATATATTTTATATCCTTAGAGATTATTATTATTATTATTATTATTATTGTTGTTGTTGATGATGATGATGATGTTGATGTTTTGTTAATATTAACATGGGAGTCTATGGCAGGCCATAGAACACTTCATACGCTTCATATGAAGTTTGGCACAATGATGGAAGACAGTCTCAGTGACGGAAACAGCTATTTTGGTGTACGCCACACGAGCGCTCCAGCTCCACCAACAGGGCAAATTTGGACATACGTTTGCCATAACTCCACAACGCAACGCTGCAGTGATGTGACACCGCTTTTCTTCTGATTCTTTGGGTCAAGCCAACGTAAACCATAATGTTCACTTCGTATTTTGCCCAGTCATCGCAAAACGTGGATCACCAAACAAGATCCGAGTTCATTTACAACTTGGGAGGGCTACTGAAAACAGACAGTGAGGCAAATCTCAGCAATGGCTTGACATACTGCCATAAACTGAGTAGATCTCCTTGGGAACAAGCACTGACGGTTCCAATGGCTTCTGGTCTTCTTCTGTCGCTAGGGAGAGGATGTGCTTGGCCCTTTAATCACGTAAAATAGCCTTTACGTACAGGAAGCTTCCCGTCCGCACGCTTACCTGTGATTGATCCAGTGAGGCAGATTGTAGTCATCCAGTCTGGAGTCACCCGGTACTGTTCGGTTGTGTAACTGTGGAAAGTCATTATATCACTGTGTTACGCTGTGGATTTAAATGCACTAAGAACACAAAGCCGTTTGTGTTTAGAAGGTGTAGTTTTGTGTAAACACATCTCGGAATAAAAATCACAAAGCCTCAAGGCTGTGCAAATCCCTGGATGTGTTTAACCTAGCGATTGACTACAAACCTTAAAGAGTGGGACAGCATGAAGCGGCTGCTCTCCCATACACACCAGGTCCACTCCAATACCTGCCAATCAAAAACACACGCCTCAACATCACACTCACCATCACAACCCGTAGACAGCAACATAATCACTCAGGGCTTGAAGTAAACAGGAAGACGAGCTATTTCTGCTGAGCATCCGAAAAATGAATTATATTACACTGTAATTATTGTAATTTAGTTATGCAACAGATTATATTCTGTAAAAACATAACATTTTCATATCATATAAAGTAACACTTAAAACTTTTTGCAAAATATATTTTTTACATCAACTTTGTGTTACACACTTTGTAGGGTGATAGATAGACAGAAGTGAAGAAGTGAAGAAGATAGATAGATAGAAAAAGAAAAAATAGACTGCAACAAAAAATAAGTGCTGAAGTGTTAAAATGTTTAAAATTTATTTTTAAAATTATTTTTTGTTCCACCGCAGAAATCTGTGTTTATTAAATAAATAAATAGACAAACATACTGTGACAAAGAAAAAAAAGAAAAAAAGAGTGTTTTAAAAATTACTTTTAATTTGTTTGTTTTTTGTAACACTGCAGAAAGTATATTAATTTGTTTTATTTTAATTAATTTATTATTCAATTATTATTTCATTTTTAATTTTCATGTTTTTACTGTTTTTAATAATAATTCAAAAACATATATGGAGACTTTAAGAACACAAAGTTGTTCATAGCAAACAGCATAAAAAAGAAAAAAAATCATACAAATTGTTACAAAGTATAAAATGTCAAAATTTCATAAACTTTATACTTCAATTCTCATTACAACTGGAAAAAAAATTGGACTGTATTTGTATATATTTTTTTAAAATGGAAAATAGCATTTTTTCTTTTTATTTTTCTGTAATATACTCTCGGTTATAGCTATGCTATATGAGATTCATCTCCTTTCTTTTGGCTTATGTAATATTAAACTGAAAAAAAGTGAGACACTACTGAACACATTTCCTGCCAGAGACATGGAGCATGTCGTGTGTTTGGCCTCACCGTTGTCGATCATGCGCTGTTTGGTGAGGATCATGAGGAGCCGGTCCACCTCGAACACTCCCACTCCCGGCGTGATCACCACCGACATCTGACCCGTGCGGTCAAAGTTACGGTTGATGTAATGTTTATCGAAAACTGCAACACAAGCAGAGCCGAGTTTAGACAGCTGTGAAGACTGCGGCAGAAGTAAATGTATCCGCTATCGTTATTACCATGTTGAGAGATTTTCTGTGTTGTCAGATTTCACAAACCGTTAAATGACAAGTTGATGGCTTCGAGGTAATTCCCCTGAGCAGCAGTGGAGTTCTGTCCACATGGAAACCCATCTGCAAAGATACATCGACTTATCCTGATGCAAATGCGAGTTAAAATAGCGAAAACATGGACCAGGGTTGAGAAATTAAACATCCTGTACGTGTGTGTGTGTGTGTGTGTGTGTGTGTGTGTGTGTGTGTGTACCTGCTCCTTTGAGGCGCACCAGCACTGGATACTGGATGAAGAGCTTCTTAATGGTGACCAGCAGAGACGTCCACTCGTCCCTCCTCTCATTCTGAGCCACCACTCTGCACCACAGCACAGAAAATTACTGACTTGAAGATAAAGTTTAAATAAAAATCGGCATGATTTCCAATGTAATCCAAATGTACTTTAGCATCCGAGATACCTCCACCCATATCATTTTAAACCTGTATACAAGTGAGCCCTATGTGCAGAAACCTGTAGAAATCCTCGTAGTAGCGTCCCTCGTGATCCTGCCTGATGGCTCCTCTCTGGCTCTCAGGAAACTCATCTGATGAGGGAAAGATTCAGTAAGACCATCGCTTGATGCTAAGTCCTGTTGTCAGTGACTGTCGAATATGTCAAAGTTTTGAACACAAGTGAATGTTTATACTGTATAGTGCATTGCGTATTTATTTAAACATATTTCTTATCAGCAATCCAACAAATAACAGAACATCCCATTAACAGAACACTTAACTAGGCTTAATTAAATAACAGGTCACTGATCACCATACAATATTTATCAGAAAGTCTGTCATAGCATGAGAATATTATCCAGTGATTATGTCGATCATTTTTTTCCCCCAACTTTTTTCCTAGTTTGGAAAAATTCCCACCCACTAACCAGCTCTCCTCTATCATACAATAAACTACCAGATGGGTCGGGCGAAGGCTAACACGTGACACGTGAAGACATCCAACCACATCTTTTCAAACTGCTGCTGATGCTGCAACACAGGGCAGAGTTAACACACTCGAAGGAAAGGGCTATCTACCCTCTTCCGCATACATGAGCTGATAAATATCCGTGACTGGCTAGAGTCACTGTGAGTATGCCATCCCTCCGACCCATAATGCACTGCCAGTCTAGCTCTCGAGTCCTGGCAACGGATGCTTTCCTGCTGAACCACTCCGGAGTCCTGCACAAGTTTTTGCAGCGATATGTCAGTATGACCAGTGTACTAACGGACTGAATCTCTGGGAGAACATCTTCCCTGCATTCCAATCGATCAAACACAAAACAAAGCCAATATCTACAGGTTGTGTCGCTAACTGAAATGCCGCGATGCAAAATTCATTTCGCGTGCCATGTTTGCATGAGCCAGATCATTTTCAGTGTGTGGAATCAAAGCCAAAGATTCAGAGTTGACTCTTTGTGGAGATAAATATATCTGTTGCATGTCAACAAAATTAAAAGATGTGGCATTTAATCAGTGTTACTGGGTCAAACAACTTCCAAGCTAATTGATTCAAATAGCTTTGCTACTTTTGGCACAAAGTCAAGTGACATAGTGTGTGCGCCACAGCGTGCTTCATAACATCGACCAACTAATCAATAATGAAATTCATTCCTAACCACTTTCATTATCAAAGTTTATCGATTTTGTCGATTTGCAGCCGTAATATAGTGGATACAGAGGTAAGGGATAAAAGTGGAAAGGGAAACAGATGAAGGTTATACACAGGTGGGTGATCACCAGGGAAAAAATAAACCAAGATATGAGCAAGAAATCCTTATATGTGACGATAATTAAGATTGTAATAGGATCTCTTTTTGCATTAACACTCAGGGTGTTAAAAAAGTAACCGGTATTGTCTCATCAGCATGGCATACCCGCTGACAAGAGGTGCGCTTGACAAGTCAACATTTATGCTAAAGCAAGGTGTGCGCTTTTTGATGTGTTTAGTAAAGTATAATGTAATGCACTTTCCATAGCGAAGGCGTGCCGTCATTCTGACAGTGTAAAGAGCTGTATGTGTAGGAAGCTCACCTTGCGTTTTGGCAGCGTAGAAGGTACGAGAGAACAACACCACTGTGACCTCATGGCTGCAGTTTTTTTCCTGACACGAGGCAAAAACATTAACAAAGAACTTCTTTTCCTGTTACTGCTAAACAAATATGTAAAAAATAATAAGAATCAACATGGATGAAAAGCAGATGCTCACTTTCCACTTGGTAAACAGGTCCGAGAGGAAACCATTGACTGCCTTTTCAAAATAGAGATCACCTAAAAAAAAAAATGTCAGAGACGTGATGCAGTGAAGTAAGAAATGTATTCAAACTGGATTGTAACTGTTTTGATCATTTTCCCCGCATTAAAACAGCAGAAGACCGGCTGATGTGTCTTTAAGCCCATATACAGACTCAAACAGTGGGCCTGAGTAGTCAAGTTAGCTTATGTTAGACATCTAGCTGTGATAAGTGGTAACAACTGTGAACATTTATGAATACGATAAAAAAAAGTATATACATACACACACACATATACAGACATACACAGTCAGGCCTGGAAGTATTTGGACAATGATGGAGTTTTTGTGATTTTGCCTTTATACACCACCACAATGGATTTGAAGAGAAAAAAAAAACAATCAAGATGTGATCGAAGTGTAGACTTTCAGCTTTATTTTAAGAGGTTCCACAAAAATATGGTATTTACCA
>CM075019.1:19922465-19934243 GCA_037576675.1 Pangasius sanitwongsei | reverse complement strand
TATCCACCTGCACTGTGAAGCGGCGTCCTATCAGTTTTGTAGCATTTGGCTGAATGTGAGCAGAGAGTATAGCCCTAAAGCCTTAAAATAAAGCTGAAAGTCTTTCAAATCCATTGTGGTGGCGTATAAAGGCAAAATCTATATATACACACACACACACACACACACACACACACACACACACATAGACAATACACACAGAGACCTTAAAATTAAGGTTCTAAACAGCGAGTTATCGTAAATATGTTATTTACAGGCCACTTAATGTACGAATTTAAGAATGTAAGAATTTTACACCCAAATATTGCTTAAAAGGTATCTGGTATATTTCCTTTCAGAAGCATATAATTATATATAATATAATCAGAATCATATAATTTTATGCTCTTGAAAATATATGTGACAACAGTGCCATTCTTCTTCCTACATATAATTCCATATTATTAGGACACATTCTCATCTATGGTCCTAAAGCACGCCTACATTGAGCTGCTCTCATTTGCTTATATGAACTCTTAATTGGTTAGGATTTCTTCTACTCTAATCCAGAATCCCATCCTACACTAAACACATGGCGAGCAGAGACACACTACTGAATGGGGACAGAGAGGAGACTGAGTTACCGTAGATGTCGAAGTCCCACATCTCACAGCTCATCTGGATGAAGATGTACACCATGGCCGAGCTGGAGCGAAACACCACCTACAGCACAGAACACCGCTCATCACACAGACATTCAGACATTCCTGCATTTGTCTGATCACAATGGATTTACAAGTGGTTTTGTGACCCGAGCAGCAACTTCTGATTGGCCATAGCCCAAGTCATAGACCAATTTTCAGATGAAAACATCATCATCGCTGTCTGGAACCTACACTATTACGCTAAAGCCAGAAAAATACCTGAGGCAAATGGGTTTTTATTTAGCATGTTTGCCTCACACCGCCAGGGTTGGGGGCTCGATTCCAGCCTCCGCACACCGAGTTTGCATGTTCTCCCCGTGCCTAAGGGCACTCCAGTTTCCTTCCCCAGTCCAAAGACATGTGTTGTAGGCATCTCGAAATTGTCTGTAATGTGTGAATGGGTGTGTGCGATTGCACCCTGTGTACTCCACCTCGGGCCCCGAGTCCCCCGGGATAGGCTCCAGGCTCCCTGAGACCCCGTGTAGGATAAGCGGTACAGAGAATGGATGTACTTTCTTTACCTTTCACAGTAACTACAATGGCCACTATTTTATGTGAAGTGGAAAGAGCTAATCATGGTCTAAAACATGACAAAATAGTTGAACAGGGCCTTTAAATTGACCCATGATGTAATCTGCTGAAGGAAAAAGTTGCCCATTTGTAAGAAAAAAAAAAAAGAAGAGGTGGAAAAGCATTTTGCAATTAAAGAATTTTTGTATTCTGTATTGTATTTGTATGCATAATGCAATGCTAACACAGACCTACGTAAAGCATGTTTCATTTCTTCGCAAACGTTTTTCCTATTTGTAAAACACTATTTATGTTCTTTTTGAACATTCTGGGTGTGCAAATTGCTGTGTTTCTTCAGTATTTGTATTTTGTTTTTGGATTTTTGCATGTTTGCGAATATTATGGCATTTATAACACTTTGATATTTATTTGTTAGTTTCAGGCACAAAACTGACCTGTTAGAGCAGTGTTACATCACATTTCTGTTGCTTTGTTCAGAAGATAACACTCACATTTTGGATAATATGAACGTTTTATTATCGTGCACTCTACATCGTAGGCACTACTTTCAGGCAGCTGCTAATTTACTAGGCTGCGCTGTGCTTTAAAGCGTGTGAAGAGGCGCCTCACCCGCGTGTCCTCACTGATGTAACCACAGGTGACCTTCTCGCCTTTTACCCACAGCTCACTCGCCTGAGCCCTGGAGTGTAGAAAACACACATATACGGAAGGACAGAGTAAAAAAAAAAAGAGAAGGAGAAACACATACATGACAAAAACATGTTTGTGACTGACCTGATCCCTGCAAACTCCACTTTCTGAGTCACATACGCACATGTGCTCACCTGCAGGAGAACATTAATGAGATACAAATCTGAAAGAGTCACTGCATAAACTTTTATATCCAACACTGCAATCGAATAATAATTCTCACTGCAATCGAATCGAATCGACGCCCTCAGACCCAGGTGCAGTGTTCTCACCTGGTCTGCTTCCAAGATTCGATTGCAGTGAGAAAGCAATTCGACTCTGAATCAACTCACCTATGGGAAGTGAATCAAAAATGTTGTGTTTTGGGTTGTGGCGTCTTTTTTTTTTTTTTTTTTTTTTTGGTGAGAAGCAAACTTGCTCTAAACATTAACTCCAATTACATATGAATGAATAACTGATGATTATTAGTGATGAATTACTCACCAAACTCTTCTTGAGTCTCCACATGTCCCCTCGGCCGATGTACTGGTCTTTGAAGGTGAGCTCCACTAGATCCAGTGTCACGTCCTGTCAAACACACACACACTGATTATTTCTCTAACAACTAATTCATATGAACGTGTTTAGAGGAAGCACCGCATCATTTAACATAGCCCAAAAATAATTCACATAGATAAAAACGTGATTTTTTAAAATTATTATTTAGGATGAAACAATGTAAAATAATTGTCCCCAGTGAATGTGAAGTCTGAACACCTTGGGATCCACAATGTTAATAATGACATCCTGATATGCGCGAAGCTTGAAGGCCTGAGCGACAGTCTGGTCCACACTGATTGTCTCTAAAAAAAAAAAATAAATAAATAAATAAATAAATAAAAAACAGAACACTAGGATTAGCATCATGCACCAAATGTGGAAGTGCTCTTGAATTCTTCATTTGGCTTGGTTGGGGGTGGCCATGGCCAATGTAGGGGGTAAATATTTATGCACACTCAAGATTTCTGGATTTTTTTTTTTGTATTAATTATTAACACTGGGTGGCGGACTGGGGGTTTGGGAATACTTTCACAAGGCACCGTACTTGTCAAAATTAGACAAACTAGTATTTAGACACTTAATAGTGGCATCATTAAAGATCACAGGTGCAGTGTTTTAGTTTCGCAGAACTGCTTGACAACGTCTGGGCATGGAATCAGTTATTGTAACAGCAGTCGTGGAAGTTTGCTCCAAGTTTGCACCAACAAAACCTTCAGCTCATCGACACGAGAACATCAACAACCTGTTAATTTCTTCTCCACTGCATCTCACAGATGCTCTGTAGGGTGTAGGTCAGGGCTCGGGGAAGTGTTCTTTCAAAAGGTGGCTGGTATGTTTGGGATCATGATCCTGCCGAAAAATCTACTTCTGTCTCCTGGATAATTTCTTGACTGAAATCAGAATGCTTGTGAACACTTGTACTGCACACTTAGACTGTACACTTTCATGATGCCATCAATGAACGTCAAAGGAGAAAGAGCACCGCTGACTGTATATAAAGCTGTTCTTTCCGGTGAAAGAGTCAGTCATGAGTTCGTACCTTTCTGCAGGTCTTCTTTCAGACTTTTCACCTGGAGCAGGAGCGGGCTAGAGAGAAAACGTCGCACAGAAATCAGTTTCATTCAGTCATCAGGACAAACTGTGGTTTCCAAACTACTAATTATATGATTTATTTTTCCTCTAGGAGGTGCTGAGACCTCTACATGCCACATGCACATACGGAATTCTTTATAAGGATAAGGATGGACTCTGATCATTATGCAACAAGCTCCGAGTGTTTTTAGAGTAGATGCACTAATCCACTGATACAACCCATGAGCTTCTATATTTCACATCCCACAACCTCAGAAGCACGTACACATCTGATGAAGTACTTGGGTCCGAGGCGTCCTGTTTCTCTCTCACCTGTATTCATCATTGGGGTGTGCGATCTCGACAATGTCCCCCAGCTTAACCTGAGGGAACACCTTTGGATTCATCATTACTTCATCATCTGAAAGAGGAGAGGCATAATAATTACACTAAACTCCCTGATCAACCAGACGTTTTTCTGACTGTCAAAGTAAACAATCAGTTATGTGATATGTAAAGTACAAAAACCCGAACAGCGCAACTCGGAATAACCAATGAAGAGGCAAAAAACACAACGCCAAGAAAGTGAGTTATATTTTAGCATCGGGACCAAACTTAGAGTCAATTTATTGCGCTAACTCGTCTTATTTCGAGATGCAATAGCTGAGGCATAATCTAAATCCTCATTTATTCCTGTTAGATATAGCAACACAAGCTAATGAGAAACATGCATTTTCGTGCCCATGGTATATACTGTGACAATCATCGCTCATGCGTTAAAATAATTTTGACGAGATTTCAGTGAAAGGTTAAAAATATTAAAGATAGCTGACCTAAAATTTAGGACAGGGTACACTGAAGGCTTACTTGGTGGTCATTATTTAAAACCACAACAACAACATTGTGATATTAAAAACAATTGAAAAAATTTTAAAAAGTTATCCATTAAAGGAAAGAAAATAAAAGACATGTTATGACATCATCATAAGGTCTGAGGAAAATTTAAAAATGTCTTTCTATTAAGGCTGATAGATCTGTAGTACACATGGATCTCTGAATAAACCACGATTTTTCAATACCATATAAATTTCATTTCAGTGTAAAGTGGGCGGGGTTAACCCAAACATCACTCTGACCAATCACAAGGCAGACGTGCCTGAATGTGTCTTGTGAGCGAGTGATGTACAGAGTGTAGTGCAGGAACTCACCACTTCCTCCAAAGCCCTTCTTATGGACTACCAGCTTGTAGCTTTTGGTTTTGGTGGTGACGGTCATTGTACCTGCAGCACTCACACACTCCGACACAGCAGAACAAACATCAACCACCGCTGAGCTCCAGCTTCACGTCCGAGTCTGTCTTCTTTAATCTAAATACACACTCACACGCACGATGCTTATAAACACACACTCTCTAGCGCTTACTGGATATTGCATTCATACAAAATGTGTGACATGCTAAAAAGAACAAGAAAAAGAAAGAAGAGGAGAAGGAGGAGATTTCATGTTACTATACATTTCCTGTGTTAAGCCTATTAGGGTTTCTACTTTATTTCCAGAAGTGAGTGTTTCAAAATAATGGCTGAGACAGATTTATTTCAGCTTTTATTTACGATATCAGATTTTTAGTGGGTCAAAAAAAAAACACTTTGCTGGAATTGTTGCCCATTCTTCCTGGCATAATTGGTGTAACTCAGTCAGGTTTGTGGGCCTCATTGCTCAGACACACTTTTTCAGTTCAGTCCACAAATGTGTTATGGGATTGAGGTCAGAGCTTTGTGATGGCCACTCCAATACTTTCACTTTGCTGTCTTTATTCCAGTTTGACCCAGTGGTGACCAAGTTTGAACATTCTGGCTGATGTCTTGAGGTTCAGTATTTCTAGACAATCCTCCTTCCTCATGATGCCATCTATTTTCTGAAGTACAGCATGATGCTACCACATGATGCTACCAACCCCATTCTTCACAGTTGGGATGGTGTTCTTCAGATTAAAAGCTTCATCCATTTTCCTCCATGCATAACACTGATCATTATGTCCAAACAGTTCAATTTTTGTTTCGTCTGACCAGAGAACACTCCTCTAAAAGGCTGGTGATAATCTGCAAACTTCAGTCTGGCTTTTTTCCAGTTTCAGAGTAGAGACTTCTTCTGTGTGCAACAGTCTTTCAGGCCATGGTCATGTAGGACTCTCTTAATAGTGGATGTACACACCTTGGTACCTGATGTCTCCAACCCCTTCACCAGTTCCTTTTATTGTTATCGAGGGGTTCAGCTGAACTTTTTGGAACAAAGTTCCTTCAAACCTGGGAGTTAATTTGTGCCTCTTTCCTGAATGATACAGTCTCTGTGTGCTCCCAAGATCTTTATATTTGCTTACAGTTGTGTGTACAGATTCTCATGGTAGCTTCAGTTTGAAAATTGCTGCTAAGGAAACAATGGACATGTGGAGGCCCAAATTTTTTCACTTTTTTTTTTTTTTTAACACTTTTCAAACTAATTATGACAAGAAGAAGCTGACCAATCAGAAACTTTTAAATGCCATTATATGGACTTCTGGAATCTTCCAGACTGTTCAAAGAGACAGTCAACTTGGTGTATGGAAACTTTTGAGCCATTGGAATTCTGCTACAGAGAATTAAAGCTGAAATAAATCTGTTTCTAATCGATCGTTTTTTTTTTTTTTTTAAATTACCTCTGATGAGAACAAAGTAGTTTCTCTAATTGACCAGAGAAATGTATGGGAACATGAAATGTATGGAGCCGTTAAAAAAAAAAAAGAAAAAGAAAAAAAAAAAACACATGAGACTGACTATCCTCACACACACACACACACATTTTTATATATATATATATATTGTGTGTGTGTGTGTGTGTGTGACTATATAGGGTTATGCAAACTTTTGGCCTCAACTATAGAGTTAGTATTAAAAAAAGATTAATTTACTAATTTAATATGTATATATAGATAATATATGTATTACATTAAATTATTATTTTTTTTAAATACTATACCTATCAGGAGTACACTATGAACATGAAAACCTCACGCTGTTATAAAATAATTACCATAAAGCTGCAAGGCAATAATAAAACTAAGGCTGAATTACAAATAACTCCGTGTTGATTCTGTAGTGCACTATATAGAGCACATGACCCCACTATGACAGACCCTAACTAGTGCACTTCTAAGTACACTATTGAGCCGTTTGCAGTTCGGCCCAATACAGCTAACTCTCGTTCGTCTGAAAATCAACTAATCGTTTCAAAAAAACTGCAAGAAACTCACCACACACTTTGTCCAAACGACATGCACTCTTTATGTCGTGACTCACATGGCAACATCAGCTTCTTAGTTCCGCCATTTTACAGTTTTTAAAGCTCCTCTGTCCTTTTGCTACTTCCCATAATAACAAACAGCGCTCTTCCTCTTGGCCGCAGCAGCGCCTGAGTGTAAAAGTGCAGCATCGCCCTCTAGCGGTCAGGAGCTTAAACCATTTATAGATATTTAGAAATTAGGAATTGTTTTTAGAAACTGTCCCCCACATTTTTTTAAAAATACCTTTTTAAATACCTTTTTACTTTTAAATACATATTCTTTAGTATTTAATTAATTTTTTTTCTTTAATATTTGTAGTCAGGACCATAGATAGAAATATGTACAAGCACGAATTTATTTTATTCTTTTTATATTTTTTTTATTTTAATTATCTGACGATAATAATAACTGAAAAATGTTATAATTCTAAATAATTATGATAGTTAATGAGCTATATATTCAGTAGTATTTGCTATAAATGCAATGCAATCTACGCAGTGTGTTAAAGTATTTATTTTTAGGTGAATTCTGTTCCTTTTTCATTTTTATTTCAAGGAAGAGATATTTCTATAATTATTTTACTTCATTATTATTCTAAAATAGCAGATTGTGTATAAGTATGAATGTTTCTTTAGTCTATTCTAACCATAAAAATTCTAAATATGTGTATTTATTTAATCATTTTATATATGTATGTATTTATTTAATACCTCATTATAATTGACAAGTATTTGAAAGAAAAGAAAAAACACACACTGCAAGAGAAACAGTACTTCATTTAATGTTGTAAAAAAAAAAAAAGTATTGGTAAAATAATAAAATAATCCAAATTCATGTTAACAACTGTGATTTTAAGATGCAGGGTTTTCAAACAGCTGCTCAGTTCCAGTGATCGATCACAATTAAATACTGAATTAAATTTCTGTTCTGTTAAAGAGGCAGTGAGGTTTACATTCCTCTGCTCCAAAACTGTATATTTTATTCTCATTTTATTTCTATAATGGCAGTGATTAAAATAGCACAATACTGACAGTGTAAACACCATGACGAAGCTCGAGCAGTAAAAAGTCCCGGGTTTTACTTCCTTTTACTCAGAGCAGGTGCTGTGTGAGCAAACACTCGACTGCACAATGTTTCTGTTTTTTCCCTTTTAAATTCTCGAGCTGCTCCTTCGAAGGTCTTCAGCGTGATTTAGTGCAGAACGTCTCCACCAGATCAGCAGCAGCTCTTCCTCACTGCCTTCACCTCAGCAGCCGCTTGTGTTTTATCCACTTCTGCAAAAATAAACACCACCACATCACCTTCCTACTTTACTGTGCTGCATTATTATCATCATTATTATTATTATTATTATTATTATTATTATTAATTCTGCCTCAGGAGCTCAAGATAACAAAACAGGGCACGTAAAAGACAAGACAGCTTTTAAATCATTGCCTGGAAAAAAAAATGTGAACAGGGAGAGAACAGATGTTAAACATTCAACTTGGAATCACTTTCCACAACATAACAATAAGTAGATTAAACTAAAACAAACAAAAAATGCTAAACAAAAAACAAAGAAAATAAACAAATAAAACAAACAAAAAATTATCAAAACAAAAAACAAACAAATAAAACTAAACAAAAAACAAAGAAAATAAACAAATAAAACAGCAAAAAAAACAAACAACAAATAAAACAAACAAAAAAATTATCAAAACAAAAAACAAACAAATAAAACTAAACAAATAGCTAAACAAAAACACACAAAAAACTAAACAAATAAAACAACAATAACAAAACAAACAAAACAAAACAAACTTAACCAAACAAAAAAAAACAAATAAAACAACAAAAGCAAACAAAGCAAACAAAACAACAACTAACAAACAAAAACAAACCATACAAAACAAAACAAAACAAACAGGAATATTAATTCATTCATTTTTTTCCTTCTGCATTTCCTGGTGGTGGTCGCAGTGACAGTAGGCTGGGAAGGTCAGGATTCCCAGGATTCTGTGAGATATAATCTCTCCAGAGGGACCCGGTTCTGACCCGGGATCTCTGTTCTGACTCGGGATCTCTGTTCTGACCCGGGATCTCTGTTCTGACCCGGGATCTCCGTCCAGTGGGACGTGCCCTGATAACGCTCTACCTGGAGCTTTTTTGTCTACTTTTCTGAAGGAAGCCAATAATTTTGGAGTTGATTATATCTGTGTGTCTCTCTACATGATCACACACTCGTTCTTCTTTATATCTAACACACACACACACACACTCCATCACGTGAAGGAAGAAAACGGACGCTTACTGAGAACGTCTCCGTCTCCAATCCGCGCCGTGCTGTAGCCGAGCTCCATGTCCTTCAGGACGGAGTCTTCAAAAGCCAGAGCAGTCACATGGAAGAAGAACTGCTGCACGTTTTCTCCTGTCTCACACACACACACACACACACACACACACAGATCATCCACACAGCTCAGAGTGAACACAGTGCAAAGAAAACCACTTATTACTCAATATTTTAACACAGAGTCATGTTATGTACGTGTTCCACATATAAAGACAACAATCATGTTTCATGATTCATTAGAATCGAGAATACGAAGCTCTGTTTTCTGTAGCGCAGCTCTCGTGACTGTGAGTACGGTGTGTACTTTACCTGTTTTGGACGAGACGGACCAGAACTCTGCGTTCATCTCCGCCGCCATCTTTACTGCATCTCTCTCTGTCCTCTGGCATTCCTCTGGAGACTGATTAACAAACACACACTAATGGAAGCGTCTGGAAACTGCATGTGAGTGATTGCTGAACATATCTACAGTTATAATGAAGATTTATTTTAGGCACACATGAAATTTATTCATATAATTCTGTCCCTTTTTAGTTATAACGCTGCGTAATGTGCTGGGGAATTACTGCGCAGTTGAATTCTTGATTCTGATTGGTCAGAAGGGGTTGATTCATTTTCTATAACAGCAGTTCTGACAGTAGTGCAGCTGCAAATCACAGGTTTATATTGATATGTTATGTTAATGGGCTTGTTCTAATACATAATGGTTTCTATGGTAACAGCTAATTAAAGGGATTTGTACAGTTGACGCTCCACATTAACGGATTTTTGTAATCACTGATAAGTTTTCTGGAAGGAGATCAGTCAGGAAATTTTCCGCCATGGGAAAGTCTTCCGCTTGTTTGTTTTTTTTTCTCGGTAACATGACAGACTGCGTTTTTTGTCGTAATATCTTCAAGAGAGACGAAAGAGAAGCTGGTGAGGGAACGACCGATAGCTGTTTATAACATAAGCGATGTGTTGTTGTTTAATTAATATAAAAATTGTAATGTTGTATAAGAGGAATAAAACACTTCATGATGTGCTTAAGTCCCTGTCGCTGATTACTTTCCTATAACAGCACAACCACAAGTGTTTTATTCCTTACATTATTTTTAATACTAATCTAAATACAAGCATAACAACGTGTGTGTCGTGGTTGTTGGTCTGCCTCTGGGTGTGTGTCTGGGTGAGAATGATAGACAGGAAATGGATTCTCACCAGCAGATCTCTTTTGGTTCCAACCAAGAAAATAAAGCAGGAGTTTGGTTCGTTTTCGTTCAGAGCCTCCATCAGCCACTGCCTGAGAAAAACTTTACACTTTAGAGACCTGTACAATCTTATATACTGTACATCTGTGTTTTCTAACCGCATCGATGAGGAGCCTCTAGGGCTCATGTTTAATGACCACGCTCTCTGATACTGCTCTGTGTGCTCAGCTTTGACGCAATCACACTCTCATCTTCATTGACCAGCAGCCAAAAAAATGAAATTTCCACCTGTTTTGTAGGTGCCTGAGCTCAGAATTGAATTTATTTGTGGTGTCACACTGCACACTTGTAGTTAATGGCTCATATGAAAGTACACTTTAATAATATTTCTTCTGTAACCTAGCCGAAAACAAAACAACAAGAAAATGGTTATTTTCCTTTTATATTTCTTTTCATACATGTTTATCTCTTCAAAGTAAATGCTGATGTCAATCAAATTCCTACTCACAGAGATGCAACAAGTGTTTGTTCAAAATTTGAAGGCGTTATCTATAACCAATGAAATTCTCGGTGAGATTATCCAAACGCAAGTAAAAAAAACCTCTAAAAATGGCACATAGCCTCTATAAACTGGCATGAAACCTCTACAAATGGCACAAAACCTCTAAAAATAGCAGAAGGCCCCTAAAGCCGGCACAAAGCCACTGAAGAAGGCAGAAAACCTCTAAAACTGGCATGAAGACTCTGAAAATGGCACAGAGTCTCTGAAGATGGCAGAAAACCTCTAAAACTGGCACAAAACCTTTACAAATGGCAGAAACCTAAATTGCACAAAATGTCTACAAATGTCCAAATTAAAAATCGACGCATCTCTAGTGCTGTGTTAACAAATGTGACCCAAACACAACTAAACCATGTAAAAATATATTACTTACTTTGTGTTTTCCAGTGTTTTAATGTCTGTCATGTCGAATACCGTGACGATCACTGTGAAAAAAAAAAAACACCGAAATGATGTTTATTAAGTTGAGATGTCGAGTGTGTGTTCTGTGGCATGTTGAATAGAGATGTATGCGAGTGGAACGAGGATCGTACCCTGAGCTCCTCGGTAATACGCTGCAGCAATGCATTTAAACTTCTCCTGGCCTGCAGTGTCCCAGCTACGAGGTGAAGAAAGCATTTACACGACTGTGTCTGTTAAACTCAGAACAAAAAAAAAAAAAAAAACCTGGACCTGTGCTGGAACTGTTAGGCAGAACCAAACATGACTGACTGGAATGGATTTTATGTTTTTCATAAACTTTAAGCAGACACACATTTTGTCGAATTTCTTTTATTATTAAATCTGTCATTATATTCTACATTCTCAAGGTTCTTCATATTCATTATTCACTGCCAGTTTTCACAAGTGTACTTATGTAA
>CM075019.1:19898406-19922365 GCA_037576675.1 Pangasius sanitwongsei | reverse complement strand
GAATTTCCCTCATGGGATCAATAAAGTATATCTATCTATCTATCTATCTATCTATCTATCTATCTATCTATCTATCTTTAGGCTGGAATTAATTTGAGGGACTTGTCCAGTTTTGACCATTTCCTGCTAACAAAACAGGAAAATAATCAATTACCCTTGCAGATCATGTGTTAAATATATAACTGATATTGCTATTTATTCCACAAAACCATTCGAAGCCACACATGGTGTGAGTTTCCTTAAAATCTTACTAAATAATGACAGACTCTCTGTAGATTTCTTAAACTTTACCAAATGCGTTTCATTATCAACTCTTTCAGACTGGAGTTCATTTGCACAAACTGGTATAAATGTGAAAACTGGCAATGACGACACTTTTAACCTTATCAAGAAATCCAATAATGGATATGCAAATTGGACACGCCCCTAACCCTGCACACCCCACCTCCTTCTCCCGGCAAGCTGTTGCTTCGTGGCCTGTATTTGCATGCGGTAACATGATTAGCTAATTCATTTTATAATGAAAAAACTGATTTTACTATGAGACCTTCACTGCTGCTAGCATTAAAAAACAATGTAGCAAAACATTTTTAAACACAAAACAAAAGTTACTTCAGTAAAAAAGTCTAAGACCGCTAGTAAAAATGCTTCTATTTTGCATTCTTTTCTAATTTAAGACAACAATTATTTATTACAAATTATATTATTGACAGCAACCTGAGTAAAAAGTAGAATCTTTGAAATATTTACATGAATTTCAGAGTTTCTTAGTATTATTTAAATAGGGACCTAGAAATAGCGCAGAATCTTGAATCTTAAATATTCAGTATAGTGAACATTTACTTTCTTTGTTTTAAATATTTCAAAATTCTAAAACCTTTTTGTTTATTTCTGATTTTAAATGAAAAAAAAAAACCCAGATTTTCAGTGTGGTCTCAGACTTTTGTACCCCACTTTATTTATTTATTTGTTTGTTTGTTTGTTTGTTTTTTACATTTTAAAAATGATTTGGTGTGTCCAAACTTCAGACCAAGACTTTAGTCCTGTCAGCGCCACAGGTTTGAGATTTTATCTAATTCCACGTGTAAAAATGAACAGCATAACTCTTCTTAAATACACTTCATGTGTGGAAAGTTGTGATGAAGAAGCAGCACTCACATCTGAAGGGAGAACGGAAGCCCAGAGAGCTCAAATCTCTCAATTTCAAAGTCGACCCCGATGGTGGCCTTGTAGTCACGATCAAAGGCATCTTTACAGAACCTGGAGCACAACAGCATCTCGATTTATAATCCAGAAAACAATGTCAAGTGACAAATAAGCCTCATAGATTGCTCACAGGCAATTCCAGGTAGTACACATTCCACGTTATTACGTTTTTAATTTCTCTGTCAGTGTTCAAGTTCCTGTACCTGTTAATTAAGCAGGTCTTCCCTACGTTCAGGTCTCCAACCACGACGGCTTTCGACATCTTCAATCTGTCCAGACTAAACCAGAGTTCAACAGAAATTATAAAGTTGGGTTTTTTTTAGAAAAACAGATGTCCTTTAAGTGAGTTCTAGTTGTTTTTAATAAAAGTAAATGTTATTTATATAGCCAGGTTACAATGTGCGCTGCAGCACAAATAAAACAGACTCATATACAAACATAAAATAGGTACGGTAAGTAATAAAACACACGGGATGGGGTGTGCTCTTATAGGAAAATAATCAACAACAGGATGGTGTCATGTGGCACGACTCGAAGCGGAGTTACTGCTACCATGCTGAAGTTATTATATTAGTGAATTATTTTCTGAAAAAAAAAATGTCCTGAAGTGTTTTATTCCTCTTCTACCACAGCCTATGCTAACCTTTTTTTAAAAAAATATTAAATCGTCATATTTTTATCTATTTATAGTTACATTTAACATTGTTGAACATTAAATTGGCAGCAGCAGCAATAAATAATCTGTTAGAATTATGTGATTTATACTGAGAGGCATGACTAATGGTTAGGGGTCAGAGATGAATAGGAAGGTGTTAAAAGTCATTTAATTTGTTTTAAAACTGATTTCTGATTTTAAAAGTATATTTTTTTTGTCTCTGATTATATTGGAACAAATCATGACATGATGATTTTTCTACGAAGTGAGAAGTAAAATAAGTTGCAAAAAAAGACAAAAATAAATGTAATAAAAAAATGTGATTAAGTACTGATTAAATTACAAAGGGAGAAAAAAATGGATAAAAAGACTCAGATAAATAAAACCTTAAATTCGAAGGCAACGTTAGATAAATGCTTTTTTTTTTTAGATTATTTTTCAAACCACATACACTCTCAAAAAAAAAACAAGTTACTGTATTATTGAGGATACAGGGCTTGTTACTGCGTTTATATAGCCATTGCAGTTGTGGGGAAAGTGAATCTAGTGTGGTTTTAAGTACCAGAAAGTTGAAGTCCTCTGTCCTGAGGACTTTCCTGAGCTGGAAAACTGGGACTGTAACAAAGCGCTTACAACCAACATGCCTTTCTTAAACGTTAAATAAAAGTCTCCTAACGAAAAAACATCACGCTTCAACGTTTATAGGTTTTACTTTAATAAACAACACATTTTTGAATCTGTTTATTACAACAGATTATTATTTATTATTCTGTACAAGTCCCTCTGTATGAGCTGTTACCATAGAAACAACGTATTAGAACGACGCATTAATATTCATTTCTGTACATGTTACAGCCGGATCTACTTTCCGAGCAGTGCTGTTATATGAAAATAATTCACACCTTCTGACCAATCAGATTCAAGCATTTGACTGCGCTGTGGTGTAAAACTTAATAATGGTAGATGATTGGACTTCAAGGACTATTTGTGTACATTCGAGGTGCAATGTAGTGTTTTGAAATGTAGGTACTTGTGATTTATAGGCAGTATGTAACTGTACATATGGAGATAGACATTTACATTTTGTACTGTAATGGGAACAAAGTATTTGTGCATGGAAATGATGTTATGAGTTTATGACAAGACTGAGACCATTGATTTGTGGTCTCAGGACCGGTCTCGTGTACTACAACACTACTAATACACCACGCGTAATAACAGCGAGGTAGTTTGTCTAGGCGTCACGCAGGAAGTGACGCACACGTCTGCTGCTGCACTCGCCAGAACAAACATTTGATTGCATAAATGAACAGGATGAAAGGTGGCGGCTCTCACCCCTGCTGCCTGGTGGCTCGGTCTTTAAAAGCCAGTTTAGCTTTATCGCTCCAGTCTTCCTTCATCTGCAGACATGCTTGTGGATTATAACACTGCACACACACACACACACACACAAAGAAATTAAACTCACTGCCATCAAACTTTACTGTCATTATAGATAAAGAGGTGTATGTATTTACAGTAACTTTAGCTAACTCGCGTGTGTAGAGAAACATTCAGTATACAGAGCAGAAGCATGGCCTAAAGTTTGATGTTAAATTTGTAAAGTTAATTTGTAGATTTTATTCTTTAAATACAGATTAGTCTGATATTTTCTGAACAAACTGTCCAACACTGGGCCTCATTTGTCAAGCTGGATACAAAGAAATTTATTCGTAAATCATAAATCACAGGAGCACTTACACCGGAAATTTATACTTGTGTTTATGAAGATCCAGTTAGTTCGGAAAAACGCACGTATCCTACAAAAGCTCCCGAGTTTGTGTGAATTTATAATGCAAATGTAAACCTCGACTGCTGGGGTTACACTGTCGAGTTTAAATCACTTCTTTATTTTTACTTACACATCAGTTTAATGGCTCTTTTGTGAAACTCAGTTGTTTCACATTACTGACTTCATAGAAAGAGATTCCAAAAACTACTCCATAAATTAAGACAAATAAGACTAGACATTCAACTAGGACAAAAGTAATGGCACCCTATAAAAGGAGGAAAAGGTACTGTGTGTCTATGCTAGCTGAAGTGCTGCAATGGCTGAGCTGCATTACTGTACACGATTTAGCAAACTATCCACACAGGAGGCACTCTTTCACCGTTTAGTCATCATCTTGTCATTTTCAGCTCTCTGCTCTCGTCATTTACGGCTGAGCGGCATGTATCAACATGCACATACGAAGAAAATAAACAATACTAAAAATTTTGTAAATCTGGCAAGAAGTTTAGTCTGGTTTTACAGACAACTTTACACGAGAGGAATGAATTAAAACAAAAAAAAGCCCATTGTTTGTTGTATAGGATGATTTAGGCATACCTACATAGATACATGCATACATACATAGTTTGCACAATGTACATTTTATCTGTTTCTAGTTACTTTTAATGTTGTGCAACGTCCACGAAACAAGTTAGTTCCTTTTCTCATTTACGTTATAGCAGCTATAAACAGTCGTTCTCTCTCTCCAGCCTCTCTTTTTCACTCTCTATTGAAGTTAATAATACAAAAAACATGCCGCTTGTCATGTTACCGAGATACCGCAAGAGTAAAATCGTCTGTCCTGAAGACTTTCTCGTGGTGGAAAACTTGCTGACTGTTACAAAGCACTGATATTGGAGACTCCTTCCGTAAAGGTGCAACAGTCATTTTTTAAAACTTCTTACTTGTACAAATAACCAGAAAGGTAAGTAAAACATGATAAAATATAAAGGTTTAAGCCGTGGCCTCAGCACAAGTGTATTAAGTGGGTGAGAAAACCCGTTTGGAAAACTGAATTCCCGTCCGGAATACTTGTTCGTGTTTGGATGTGCCTCCTGTCAGCCATTTTATAGACACTCCACTCTATAGATCGAGGGGAGCTTCGTGAACATGGGTGGGAATGTGGGTGGTCTCAAAAAGTAAAAAAAAAAAATGTAAAAAATCATTCAAAAGTTGACTCCACATATTTAACTGTTAGAGAACTAATCTTACCTAATGTACCTTTAAATGTTAAAAACTTATACTTGCTGAAAATATACACAAATATATGCTTTTTGTACAAGTTCCTGTGAATGAGCCGTTACTATAGAAGCATATAATTTCGAATAATGTATTAGAACGAGTGCATTAACACTGTATAAACCTTTTTGCGGATTTGCAGCTGCACTACTTGTTACAGAAAATTAATCAACACCTTTTGACCAATCGGAGTCGAGAATTCAACAGCACTCTGGAATAATCAGTTTTCACAGTGACAACACACAAACTGATCTATGCTATGTCGAAATACTAAAATATATTTCGTCCAGTCGGAACCATTTTAAACTAAAGCGTGGTTTTTGTGCTACAATTCAATGCTGGTGACTCAGACTCTTACTCTTTACCTTGGGAAATGTGGATATGATCCTGTTCTTGCTGACAGGAGGAGCGAACTGCATTCTGGCGTCTCTCAGCAGCCAGAGCGACTAAACTCTCTCCTGCAGAGGAAACGCAGGACACATTTATTACAGATGTAGTGCACCAGCGATAATGCATTCTTCCCGTTACACACCAAAATGCAGTGCTGCTGTGGTTAAAGATAAAGTCACTGCAACACTGCAAATGTTAATTCAGCACAGCAGTGTGTTTCTTTGCCTTCTCAGCTGTTTGCTAGGAGACTAAAACCACCTCTAGAAAGCATAAACTAATTGGCTCTTACATATTTTATGATGAAGTGTAAAATGTATGTTGAATGACAACAAAACCATGAATCTCTCCTTGATTATACGTCACAGCCTTCTGGAGGAACACTACATTACAATACCAGAGATCACTCTCAAGCTTATAAAAGCTATTATAATTATTATTATTATTATTATTATTATTATTATTATTATAAAAGCCTAATTGACTGGTAAATGACCAGATTTAATCCAAATCTTATTAATCTTAAAACAGCTAAGGTCAACTTGAATGTAATGCACATTTTTATTAATAAGTGCTGTTTATATAGTATTAAAAAAAGCTTCAGGTTTTTCAGTACACTGCAGCAGGATTGGGTTCTATGGGTACAATTTTTTTAAAATAAAAAGCTCATAGGTTCAAGCAATCAATAAATCAATCAATCAATCAATCAATATGATTTGTTTATGTACACATTTGTGCCTAATATTAGAATAGTTGCATTACTGTCCCTGGATGGAAAAGTTTGTGAACCCTTGCCATAAAGGGCCTGTGGATTGAGGACATCTTTTAAAGACAACAAACAGCAGATTAAAGATCATATTTACAGGTTTCCTCTCCAGAATGAGGACATGTTAGTTTTAATTTCTAGCAAGTTTAAGAAAATCAGCCACTAAGATGAATCAGCAGCGTCTGCATCTTACACGTTTTTATGCAATAATTCCTCTTCCCTGTAACATTTCAGACATTTTACAGCCAGACAGCTCTTTTTACTCACCAATCCTGACGTTTGTTGTGCAAATGACTGTCTTGATTTGGTTAATTTTCAATCAGAAACGCAATCTCACTCCACACGCGTCCTCTCGCTGATCCGCTCTGTGCATCAGTCAACCCAAATCTCCATGGCAACAACTCCGCCTCAGAAATCACGTGACCCATCTTCCCTGATAACCGAGCCGTATGAGAAGTCACGTGACTGAATGAGAAATCCCGCGATACCTTCAGAGAACTTTCAGGCAAAATGATGAAGCGTCAGAATGTCAAAACGATCAAAAAGATTTATATTATAAAGAAGTGACTGTACGCGTTTAATGACCAAGCTCTGAAGACTCAGCAGTTACGAAGTATCGCGAGAACTCGTAATGAACTCTAAGGCCCTCTAGTGGTTGCCATGACGACGCTGGATGAATGGCTTTACCTGTCACTACGTGTTCCTCCATTTGCATTTCTTCTCCAAAACAAGCCGCTTAGGTTAACTGTTAGTTTGCAAACATACAATAAAAAAAAAAAAATCTATCAGTGCTTTAATTAAGCTACATTCTTCTGCCGGTCATAAGTGTAAAGTTAACAAATTTAACAAATCAAAATAAAACTTCACTTACAAATTCAAATCAAGTCATAAAAATTCAGATTTATAAATTTTAATTTCAAATGTAAATTATAGTGGCACATTTCTCATTCCATACAAAATATATTTTGCTGTTAAAATAATGCTTTTATTTATTTATTTGTTTGTTTGTTTGTTTATTTATTTACTTACTTACTTTTGTGCTTCACTGGATCTTTTTTGTTGTTGTTTTTTTATTTTGCTTTATTCTTTAACTCATATATGGTTTATAAAGTATGTATTTCTTGGGGAAAAGGAAGGAAAAGAGAAAAGACATTTCAGTGCATGCTGTGATGGTGTTGGAAGGTCACTACAGCATCTCTAAGTACATTGGTAACTAGCGTTTTCTTGTGGTTTCTTGTGGTAACTAGCGTTTTTTTGTGGTTTCTTGTGGTAACTAGCATTTTCTTGTGGTAACTAGCGTTTTTTTGTGGTTTCTTGTGGTAACTAGCATTTTCTTGTGGTAACTTGTGTTTTCTTGTGGTAACTAGCATTTTTTTTTGTGGTTTCTTGTGGTAACTACCATTTTCTTGTGTTTTGATGGTGATTGTGTTGGTGTAGCTCCAAGACTGGATCTTACCCTTATCAGTAATCTCAAATTGCATCTTATACGGTGGAGGTGATATCTCACCATCCTTTTCTTCCTGCTCTGACACATGCTGACATTTGTGCTTCAGTCTTGAAGGGTTAAGACCGTCTCGACTGTAATTTTCAGAAAAATGGACTGGATGTGCTCTTTCAGGGCCGTTAGTGAGGTCAGTGTAGCTGAAACCAGATGAAGAACAATAATCATGTCTGGTGACCATCTCATATGTCTGATATAGTTGCTGGAAGAAGTCAGTTATGCAAAATTATTATCATGACTGAGCCAGCTCATCGTTCTCTCATCCAGGCAGGTAATTGAACTCCGAAATGTAGTTTTTGTTATGAGGACTGGAAGAATGCATGAGCTGGTTAGATTCTGTCCTAGCTACAACTTGGTGTGGGCAAGTGTCACATGTACATTTGGTTGTTTTTTTTCTTGCCCTGAAACCATTGGAGTGGTCACCGGTCCAGTTAAGTCCTGTGGTTTGAGAAACACTAGCTTCACCACAGGAACATACCTCCTTAGACACATCCAGTCCAGTTTGTCGTGGTGGACAGCTTTGTGCAGACACTGAACCCAAAGCTGTGATTAGCTCTGGCAGTGGATCATATCTGCTGAGAATGTCTTGGCTGACACCTCGAGAGAAGAAGATTACCACCAAAGGCTTCTCAAATCCTTCACCCTGTAAGCTGTTGGTAATGCAACTTGGCTAGGTGATAATGTTTCCAGTGGAACACACTCCAGCATTAGAGATTGTAAAAGGCACAGGAGCTGAATCCACTGGCTTATTCATTACAACCTGTCTCAGGCCACTTCCAAGGCTGTAAGCTGTGTCAAATTGCACAAACGTCTTTTAAACTTCTCCCTGAGGTCCCCACCATCACCACTTCAGCCTCAACCCACTTTGAGCAACAGATTGAAAGTTCTGGGCTCTCCTTCCTCCTGAGTTCCTCCTTTGGACAATGTTTTAGTAACTGGCACCTTGGTCTTGGCTGCAGCTAGTGGAAAAGCATCTGTGTTATGCTTTTCTGGCGCTCAAGTCTTGGATATCGTTAGAAAACTTTCAGCTGTTTTAAATAGGCATGAAGACATCAGCACTGTTATAGCGCATGCAGGAGTAAGGGACAGAGAGAATTTTTAAAAGGCCATTTCACAACACTCCTATACAGAATAAATAAGCAGACGCCAGCCAAAATCATGATCTCCGGCCCTTTGCCCACATTTAGGAGAGGAAATGAGACCTTTATCAGAGTCTTTGTAAATTACTGACTGAAAACATGGACTGAGGACATAGATTTGGGCTATCCTGATAACTAGGACACCTTCTAGGAAAGACCTTGTTTTAAAAAAAGTAATCTTCTCACAGCTTAATAAGTGTTGAGTACTGCCAATTGCAAATGTGTGTAGACAATATTACAAATAAACAAGCCTTTTTTATTTTAAGCAGAAATACACAATACTTCCACCAACATCCACAGTCCTTAATATCCACATCTACAAACACCACAAATATCCACAAACACCCACAAATATGCCAAAAATCCACAAACACCCCAAATATCCGCAAACACCCACAAATACACCAAACATTCACACGCAACACGCAAAAAATCCACAAACAGCTCAAATAACTATAAACACCCCAGATACCCACAAATACACCAAATATCCACAAACACCCCAAATATCCATAAACACCCAAAATATCCACAAACACCAACAAATATAACAAGCATGCACAAACACCTCAAATATCTATGAACACCCCAAATATCCACAAGCACTGCAAATATACACAAACACCTCAAATATGCCAAACATCCACAAACACCTCAAATATTTATAAACACCCCAAATATCCACAAGTACTGCAAATATACACAAACAACTCAAATATGCCAAACATCCACAAACACCTCAAATATTTATAAACACCCCAAATATCCACAAGCACTGCAAATATACACAAACACCTCAAATATGCCAGACATTCACAAATACACCAAACTTCCCCAAACACCCCAAAACTCCACAAAAACCTCAAATATTTATAAACACCCCAAATATCCACAAACACTGCGAATATACACAAACATCCACAAATACGGCAAACATCCACAAACACCCCAAATATCCACAAACACCACAAACATAAACAGAATAAATTTTTAAAAAATAGGCTACTACTTTATTTTACATATACTACATACTGTTTACCACAAAAATTGACAGAATGAGTATACATTTATATATTTTTATATTTACATCATTTGCGATATGTAAAAGTCCAACATTCTATGAAAATCAGTTGATGAAGTCGATGTTGTTAGGGTAGACCTGCATCTCTTTATAGACTTGCATTGTCATTTCTCACAGCTTGTTAAGGCAATGAAGTGTGTAAAACTGTATACATGTGTGATAATTAATTCAGCACCTGTTTAGCAATAATAGAGGACTACCAATAGATGGAGCTGTAGAAATAGGCATACACTTATGGTTTCTGCGGTTGATGAACTTAATGAACTCAGTTATGCCATTATTTGACATAGACCCTGTAAATATGTTCACTAGGTGGGAGCAGAGGGTACTTTTTGACAGCATGCAACGCCGTCTACATCCTAGACTGCATACTTGCATACTATAGTATATAAAATAGAACATTATCTATGATAACTATGTAAAAACATGGTATCATAGACTACTATTTTGCTATATCTTTAAATTGCCATAGAACGTGGTCCCTAAAATGCCAATAAAAGGTTATTGCGATCATGTCTGATTATCTCTTATGCACACATACACACACACACACACACACACACATAATTATGTTTTTTATTATGCTGTGAAACAGGTTTCCCATGGAGCTGCTGCTGCCTAATTTCTAAAACCATCTGTCAGTTTGAAGTGCACATAAGGTGTCAGAGAGCACACTCATTTTTATATGGCGCTTGAAACCTTGGAAGCCTGTTGGAGAGAGAGAGAGAGAGAGAGAGAGAGAGGGACCATGCCAGGGTTTGAACTGCACCTAAGCCAACCACCACTCTTCTAATGAGCACTCAAGGCAAATGTGCATAAAATAACCACAGCGAATGAGGTGTGATTGCATTTCCTTTCAGATCAATAATGACAGATGCTGATTCTCTTACACTGGCCCGTAATTGCCAGTCTGTGGCCAGCTGAATGATTATAATCCTACTCTGAATAGATGTTTCACACAGTACTGTTGACTTTAGTATTGTTGACTGTGTAGAAGCTGTAGCCTCTGTGCATGTCAGCTATCAGTCCCAGGGAAGGAGGAGTGGCCTCTGTGCCTGTCAGTCCCAGTGAAGAAGGAGTGGCCTCTCTGCCTGTCAGTCCCAGTGAAGAAGGTGTGGCCTCTGTGCATGTCAGCTGTCAGTCCCAGTAAAGGAGGCGTGGCCTCTGTGCCTGTCAGTCCCAGTGAAGAAGGTGTGGCCTCTGTGCATGTCAGCTGTCAGTCCCAGTAAAGGAGGCATGGCCTCTGTGCCTGTCAGTCCCAGTGAAGAAGGTGTGGCCTCTGTGCATGTCAGCTGTCAGTCCCAGCGAAGGAGGAGTGGCCTCTGTGCCTGTCAGTCCCAGTGAAGGAGGAGTGGCCTCTGTGCCTGTCAGTCCCAGTGAAGGAGGAGTGGCCTCTGTGCATGTCAGTCCCAGTGAAGAAGGTGTGGCCTCTGTGCATGTCAGCTGTCAGTCCCAGTAAAGGAGCCGTGGCTTCTGTGCCTGTCAGTCTTGGTTAAAAAGTGTAGCCTCCTCCTCAAACACTCAAAAATATCATTTCACGTAGCGCAATTGCGCAATCAACCTGCATCAACCTGACTCTAAATCATAAAATATTAGTTAGTCATATAATTCAAATATATCTCTTACTTAGTGGATTATGCTTCACAGAGTTAGATTTAGGTGCAGGGATAGCATTAATTAGCTGCATTAGTAATTATGTCAATGGAAGGTCCTCACACTAAAATTAAGGTGTGTGTGTGTGTGTGTGAGTGAGAGAGAGATAGAGGGAGAGTCTGCATGTGCATGTGACAGAGAGAAAGAGAAAGAGAGAGAGAGAAAGAGCATAATTGCCCCTCTGCCTGTTTTTGTTGTCTCTCCTTCATCACTGCTCGTGACAGTCACAAGGCCTCACACCAGCCAGAGTGGCTCAGCCCTGCCTGGCATTTTAATTAATTTATTTTTATTGTCACTGTAAACAGCCATCCTCCTTTCCCTCGATGAGATTTGGGCTGTATATCAGTGCACAGCAGGTCACCTTTATGGTGGGATAAATAACAGAAGGTGGGCGGAACCGCATTTAATAATTTCCCACTGCACTGTTAGATTGACTAAGCTCCTTGGATATGGTAAAAAAATTTTTAAAAACTCCATTCACTGTGACTCACACCATCTCTAGTGAGTATAATTATACTGGGGCAGATCTTAATAGCCAAGTCAAACCAGGTAATTGTACTCATTTGATGTAGCAGGAAAGTCCTGGTGGTAAATCAACACTCCTAATCTGAAAGCATTACATAGACAGCATCTCAAAACCCATGGATCCTGCTCAGTAAGGACAAACTATATTTATCTGATTATCACTTACTAAGCCATTGATGAAAATTATTCAGTGTTGCAGCCATTCCTGGATCAACAAGTCTTTGTCGCATCAACATCCAGTCATGGGATTCTATAGACTTTACATGTGACATGCAAGAATGGTATTATTAATGAAGCACATTGTAATCCCATGGATTCTTTAGGGTTTGTCTTAAAACTGAACACTACACCCTTGGAAAAAATGGTTTCGCAAGGGTTCTTTGTAAAGATGACACCAATCTGCTAGCCAGGATCTGTATCAGGCGGATACCAGCAAAAATGGTGGATTACATATCTGAAAAAAAGAACAAATTCGATCTGATCCTGTAACAAATGGAAAAGATTGGAAATGGATTTGGAAAGATTTTTTTAAAAATTGGATATTGGTTAACATCTAATGAGAGATGATTGTATTCTGTGGTTTTTATTTTATTATGTTTATACTTTATACTTAATTATATTTGCCATGTAAGTGATTTTTGTGTGTCATGTCTATAGCTATGTATTTTTCATGTATTTTTAAGTGAAGTGCTTCATTTAAAAAAAAATCATTTTAAAGTTTTATAGTTTTTAAACAAAAAAATATCGGGTGCATATCATTGTCAGCTGATACTTAAGGTTTCACTATCAGTACCGGTATGGGAAAAGAAAACATGGTATCATGCCATCTGTAATTCTTTGGTCAATGGTTCAACTTGTCTAAAAATGTTCTACTAGAAACCTTTTATGAAAGAGAAATTCTTCATTGCTTGCATCAAATCCACCTCTGAAGGTGATGGGACACACTCATTACTCTAAAGGTAAAGGTTTCAGTTTCACAATTTGACTGAGGCTTAATCTGATCCTGGAAAATTAGCCTCAAAGAACTCAAATGTGCAAATATTTGCCCCTAATTGCAAATTTCGTAAATTTGTCATTTGTGATGTCATCTTGCACTCAAGATACAAGGCTAATGTAGCTAACCACAAGACCTCTTTTTATAGGTATATGCTAAAACACTGGAAATTTAGGGAGGCGGAGCCAATTGGATGGTCCAAAGTGCAAAGTAGAGCAATACAATCATGTAGCGTCCCAGTATGATTCTGCCTTTCACCTTTGGAAGAGGGGACCTAGGAGAAGTAATGTCCAAGATGGCCGGAGTTACAGTATGCACCTCATTTCAATTTAGCCATGCCAAAGTTAGAAGCAATGCCAGTGTTTTATCATTGACCATCATGGGAGTTGATCTTAATCAGGGCAAATTAACCTTCTGTGAAGACCATTAAGGGCTCACCAACAGGAACAAAGAAGTAGATGGAACACACTGACTGGCAATGCCAAGTCAAAATGTGTTACATGTTCTACACTTAATATTTTAGCGAGTTTTAATGATGCACTACATCTCACTCAAGCTCCCCGCTTTGAATACACTACTCACACTAAACATACACAAAGTACATGGTTTGAGGCTAATGATCCATAATATCTATTCAGCTATCGTTTCTTTATGGTCTGTATATTTCTAAAGGCATAATTTGTCACTGACACTGAAAGGCCAGTGTTGTTTGAACATCGTGAGAGGTGGACAGACATTTCTCTCATTCAGATCGACTCAGCAAGCAGTTTCACAACACATTGCCTTCTTTTTCCTCCCCGAGTGCACACAATGAGGCTTTCTGTAAACAGCGAAGGGGGTCGGCCAAGGTTTGGATGCTAATTGGCACGGAATGTGTGACCGTCCCAAATGTCTCCTTGTCCTAATGAAAACCCCCTTTTGTTGAATGCATACACACGTGCACAAATACACAATTTTTAACTCGCGTACAAACTCCCTGTAGACATAAATCAATTTCAGAATAATCTAATTGCTCACTTAATTAGTGCATGGATTGTTTGCCATTGCTTCTGGGGCTGTTGGATTTCAAGTGTGTCCAGAGTGGACTGCACAGAGAGAGAGAGAGTGTGTATTTGCGTGTGTTATCGGAATACTGCAGAGGGGTGGAGGCTTCCCAGAATAATCTAAGACAGAATTACGTAAAAACACTAGGGCTAGCAGGATAACCATGCACTGCCATTTAAACACTGAGGCTAGTTATATAGATGGACTAGCAGGCCTGGCCTTATATGACAAAAAGGAATTTTCTGGCAAAAAAAAAACTTCATCTGGTTGTGGAAATTTGGCTTTGAAGGAATGGATTGGCAAAGATTTTGTTTCATTCATTCATTCATTCATTTTTAGTAAGTGTTTCGTCCTGGTCAGGGTCGCGGTGGATCCAGAGCCTATCCCAGAAACACTGGGTGTGAGGCAGGAATACACCCTGGATGGTACACCTGTTCATTGCTGGGCACCATGTGGACACTTATTCACACAGTCATTCATACCTAGAGGCAATTTAGAATCAACAATTCACCTAACAGCATGTTTTTGGGAGGTGGGAGGAAACCAGAGAACCCAGAGGAAACCCACAGATGACCAGAAGAACATGGAAAAATTTCACACAGACAGTAACCTGATCTCATGCTCAAACCAGGGACTCTGCTGTAAGGCCACCTACATAATTTTCCCCTGATCCCACATAGAGCAAATTAGTCATGTTTAACGTCAATAACAAGCCAATGTAGCTAAAGACTGAGTCTTTTTATAGGTACATGCTCAAGTCTTGGAAAGTTAGTAAGGCAGAGCCAGTTGGGGGTTGGGTTCAAAGGGCAAAATAAGACTACGTTATCATCAGTATAGACGTAGAAGAATAATTCTGCCTTCAAACTTTGGGAGGTGGGACCTAGGAGGCGGAATGATATCAATTTACGTTAAAGATAAAAAGCTTTAGTGTTCGCCTACATGGTGAGTTTCTTTCATGTTTATAGATGACAGTATGTCCCACTTTGTCCTAAACCACGTCAACACATTTGTGTAAGATCACTGAACAACTGGAAGTGGTTTGAGGCAGGAATTCACAGAAAAGTTTCTGGATGAGATAAACTTGTTAGCAAACATCAGACATCAAGCATGTCTTTTTCACCAAGCTAATAATTTAAGCAAGAATTAGAATCCCAGTATGCATATGTGTTTCTCAGTACATGATACAGCTAAGGGTCAAATTTGTTTGATTTGTGTGATAGTGTTACCTGAAATCCTCATCCACGGTATCCGAGATCACCTCCCAAAGAAAACATTGCACAAGAAGACATTTGCATAATCTTTTTTTTTTATTTATTGTTGTTCTTTTATACTTTGTTTTAAATATTTGTCTGTTTGTTTTCAGTGGACATCGTGTAAAGTCAAGCCTGAAGCCCTTAGCACGGGATGGTTGCACATCATCGTAGCTGAAGAGAAGAAGGAGAAGGATGAAGAAATGGAGGAGAAGAAAAGGGGCGTGGTCCTTTTTTTCTGCCGATCACGCCTACGAATGTAGGTGATTTTTTTTTCTCACAAACAATGCACCTCACATACTATTTACACACCATACCGAGAACAACGTCCACTCAGAATGACGGCAGAACAAAGAGGAAGGTTTCATTTGCTTATATAAGATTCTCTTTTTTTGCTCATATACTTTTTTAAATCCTTTTTTGGTTCCTTTTTGTTTGTTTTTTTTTTGTTTTTGTTTGTATTAGTTTTTTTCTTTTGTTGCAATCACCAGCATATCATTTACTAATAATTATGTATTGGATCCAGGCTTGAGCTGAATATGAATTGCCGTCTCTGCTTATAGTCCTCTTTTCAATAAATACCTCTTGAAAAACAGCTGTACAAGTGTACACAGTGTTTTTGATTTTGATATATGCGTGTGTGTGTGTGTGTGTATGGGAGTATATTTGTAAAATCAAAAATATAAGTAAACAATTCAAACTATAATTTATCAAAATTACAAAGTAACAAAATCATGCATATTTGAATGTTTTGACATTTTTAAGTAAAAACCAAAATGGTTTTGGTGGGTCTGTTATTTATTTACATTTACATTGGCACTATTTATGTCTCTTTTGGAAAGTGAAATGATCTTCACGAAACTTAATACTCAATTCAGATGTAACACTCTTGGAAAATCAGACATTTGCTCTCAAACTGTAATCAAAGTACAACCTAATTTAGACAAAAGAAAAAAAAATACAAAAAGAAAACCAAAACAGCATTTTCTATGGGTGATATGAGTGTTAATGTGTAAAAAGCTGCATTATTTCAGCATTGTACATTGGCAGTTTTCACCTTTGGAAGGAAACAAAAAAGAAAGGTAATAATAATTTATAATAATTTCGCAGGACTTTTGTCATCTCGCTTGTGTAGGTCATGTATACTCTAAAATGGTCATTTAAAAAATGAAACTCTTTTAAAGACTTGTTAAAAACATTATTCCAAAGTAGCATTACTCGATTTATGTAAATCTAACAGCCTAAAAGGACAGAACAGAAGCGTTTGGACTTTGAGGACGGTGAGGTCTTGCTCTATCTTAGAGGTTTGGTAAGCCAGAAAGGAATTGGTGGGATGTATATCTTCTTAAGGTACCAGTGTTTCCATGTCAAACAGGTACTTGACAATCAATTCCAAGTTTTCTGTGAGTAAACAAAAGCAAAGGTGTGTGTGTATGTGTGTGTGAGTGTGTGTGTGTGTGTGTGTGTATATGTTCATGAATTCAGTGCAAACACATGTATACCAAGGTTGCAAAATTCTTAACCATTACCCTTTCATGGTTAATAACTTGAACAAGGTGGCAGCACCTATCCTGTCCCCATTCTCATCATGGTTCCATGGCACTATAACAATCAAGTGAGGGAGGCCAGATATATGTCTCTCTCCCCTCCCCAAACACCCAACCCCATCCCCTGGTCCTAGCACAGGCCGATGTACTTAAGATTATTCTGGATAATCACGTCCGTGACGGCATCGAACACGAACTGGATGTTGCTGGTATCAGTGGCGCAGGTGAAGTGTGAGTAGATCTCCTTTGTCTCTTTGTTGCGGTTCAGGTCCTCAAACTGGCGCTGCACGTACACGGCTGCTTCCTCATAGGTGTTCTGGCCCTTGTAGTCAGCAAAGCAGACTGTCAGTGGGATGCGCTTGATCTTCTCAGCCAGCAGGTCCTTCTTGTTGAGGAAGAGGATGAGCGAGGTGTTGGTGAACCAGTTGTTATTGCAGATGGAGTCGAACAGACGCAAACTCTCTGCCATGCGACTCTGTGGGAGGTGTATAGAGAGAGAGAAGATAAGAAAACTGAAACAAACACACAGGAACAGAAATAGATAGAACCAGATAGAAAATCAATCAAAGAAACTTCCACCCGTGCCCCAAGCTCTACCCATGCTCCGTCATAACGTATAACACTGGTCTGCTAAAAGGTAGACTCTAGTCTACTGGGGTGCAGTGCAGCATTTCCTTTTCTTCAATATTCATGATTTAACTTCTCACTTAATTATCAAGCTGGATGTGAGGTGAGATAGAACTGCGAAACACAAAAACAATGCAGAGCTGTGGACTGTCTGGGTTTTGAGAACAGTGAGGATGATAGTTGGACTCTTGATTTTGTTTTCCTGGTCCTGAGATCTCTTGAGAATAAAGAAACACAGACTTGGTTGTGCTCTGGGTCTCATGACACAGATTTTTCATCTGAATCTTGATACTCGGTGTCTGAAGCTCATTAGTTCAAGTTTTGATCCGATTCTCATTACTCAGAATCTGCCCAGATAGCACACACACACACACACACACACACACACACACACACACACACACAAAACTAACCAATGTCAGCAGAAATTGCATCTCAGCAATGTCATATGCAGCTCATATGCTAAATGGGAAGACATTCTCTTTTTTGATGCACATCCTTCATATTGATCTTTTTATAGTTTTAGAAAGGTTGAAATATTGATTTAGAGGTTGACTGTTGCCCAACTAAACATGCCAAAAAATAGGTTAAATTTAATAATTACAGGAGGAAAATTGTGTGAAAGGAACTTGAGCTGAATCTGATTATCACATTGCAAGAGTGTGGAGATTATATAAACCATCAGTAAGAGGGGTGTTGTCTTACAATACTGACAGATTCAAATCACACATTATACTCAAGGATGACTGAAAGCAGCAGATGGTCAAAAACAACGATGTACCACCGTCTTCCCCTTGTTCTGGAGATCATTACTCAGGTCTGTGTCACTAGTCTAAGGCTTATAGTTAAGAATCCTGGTCTCATTACTCAATTCTAGGTTTATGGTTTAGGTTTATCTAAAAAAAAAAAAAAAGTCTTGGTCTGGGGCTCATTACTTGGAGTCTTTATTCAGGCCTGAGTTTATGTTCTGGGTTTTTTCTATTCTTGGTCTTGGTCTCATTACTCAGGTCTGGGTTTATGGTCTGGGTTTTTTTCTACTCTTGGTCTTGGTCTCATTACTCAGGTCTGGGTTTATGGTCTGGGTTTTTTTATACTCTTGGTCTTGGTCTCATTACTCAGGTCTGGGTTTATGGTCTAGGTTTTGCTACTCTTAGTCTTTGTCTCATTACTCAGGTCTGGGTCTTGCTACTCAGCATCTTGGTTCGCGTCTCAGAGTCTTGGTCTCTATCATTGGTATCACTACTTACTATCATTTCTCACAACGAAGACATGCATCAACATTCTTCTCTGTCCTGGCACCTAGGGGGTGGAATGAACTTCCCCTAGCTGTCTGAACAGCTGCCAGTCTTTAAACGAAGACTTAAGACCTATGTCTTCACCAAGCACTTGAATTGAATTAACACTGCTATTTAAAAACATCCCTTGCTTTGAGTGTTTTCTTTCATATTGTACTAACTTTCTGCAACAGGGCTGCAGCTCAATGGTATTCTTAGTACCTGACCTAGTGAACTAGCATGACGATATCTGGTCTGGGTCTCATTATTCAAAGTCTTGGTTTGAGGCTCATTATTAAGAGCCTTAATACTTAGAAGATTGGTGTTGGTCCTATTATTCAGAGTCTTATTATCCTTGGCCTTTTTCTGTGTATCATCGCTCAGACTTGGTCTGGGTCTCACTGCTTAAATTCTAGGTCTTAATAACTTTTGAGACCACATAAATGTGTCCTTAGTCATAGTATGGGCTTATGTTCTGGCTCTTGGTCTGGGTCTTGAAACTGAGAATCTTAGTCTGGAGTGTATTACTCAGTCTGGGTTTGGATCTCTGTATTGATGTCTTGATCTCTGTATCATTATTTACTGTCTTGATCATGTCTGGATCTCATTGTTCAGTATCATGGTCTTGCTTTGCGACCCATTAGCCAAAACCTTAGTCTGGGTCTGGCTCTTTATTTATGGACTCAACAAAACTCTTTACAACATTTTGAAAATAATCTCCTACTTGGTAAATTAATATGCATAAGGGGAATATTGCAAGTCACTTCCCTCTAACTAGCCTGTTTGCTGAGGATTATTTTATCACCAAGTTGGATTCTGTTTCAGCTTGTTATCCATTCTGGAATATCTGAGCCAGCGACTGTAATGTGATTTTGAAAACTCTGAAGTCTGTTCTTGACTTCAGCTCTGGTAAATGCACGCTAACAAAAAGTGTTTAGCTACATTTTAAGCTCTCAGTGTCTGGTGCAATGTCAAAGAAACAGACCCTTCATGCTAATTTATCTTTTTAACATTTCTCTGCCACTGACGCAGTGCCCCATGCTTTTTAAACTGCAGAGAGAAATCTTAGACAGCCTGTGCTCTTTCTCCCAATTTTCCTCTTAAAGTATGCATAAAACTGAATCTTTATCCACTAAATCCTCTCACTGACATTAGCTGACTGATTCCGTAATGACTCGACTACATCAGATTCTGCTGAACATCTCAGAAAGAGTTTTTTTTTTTTTTGCAGAGGCATTAGTGGGATTAGCCAAGCTGATGGAATAGTCTGACTTTTTCAGCTGACTTGTCACATTCTGAGGTCAGTGTTATCAAAACAGTTAATACCACTATGAAGGCTATTCAGGACTCTGCCAACTGAGAAAGGCTGAAAATCTGCATTGATATTAGATCAACTGTTAATTGTCAATTAACAGAAATTAAAAATTGGTGATATGAAGCGAATGTCAGTAGCAAAAATGGGTTATAGTGGATTTTATACATACATTCATCCTACGCACATTCTATGAAATATTTTCTTACTATTCAAAAACGTATAACCATTGATGTGGTGGAGATTTCTGTACAGAGATGTTTATTTAACATTTATGGACGGAGTCTCCAGTGTCAGCATTTTGTAACAGTAGGTTTTCCAACATGGGAAAGTCTTTAGGTCACAAAGTTTGCACTTCTCGGTAACATGACAAGATGCTGTTTTTTTGCTCTTTTATTAACTCCAAGAAAGAGAAAAAAGAGTGACTGGTGTTTGTAGCTGCTATAGTTGTAAAATGTAACTAATAAAACTGATTATGAACCTGATTATGAAAATTGTATTTGTCTTGTTGTTGCCATTTTCTTAAAATGTTTTTGCAGAAATGTACAAAATCAGTTGATACATTAACAGGGTCAAAGTTAATTTTAATGACGCTGCCAAACTCAGTATCAAGATTTATCTTGGCTCAGTGAAAAAATTGGCCGTGAGCATAGTGTACAGATTAACATCGATCAAATTAATTTAAAAATTATATGCAGAGAGAGAGACAGAGAGAGAGAGAGAGGGTTAACACATTGAGCTATTATAGTAATGTTATATAACTGATTTCCTTTCAAATATTTATCAAATTTATCCTCAAAGAGCAGAAGTTGTTGCTTTGTTCTCTCAGGCAAAACGTCCCCCAAAAACAACATGAAGGAAACGCAGAAAAACACCGTCTACAGTGATAGCGTGTCTAATGAGGGCAATTTGGCTGTTGATTCGTTTAGATTTCAACATGGCACTGTATTTCCAGTCAGGATATTAACCTGTGTTTCTCCTGCCCTGCTCAGAGCCTTATCTAATTCAATTAGTCACCTGCACATGTGCAATTATCATGCTGCACATTCAAAGTTAATGCCCACAATAACAGTGACACAGAACAGGATGCCAATAAACACACATCTAAAACCACCTGCGAAACACACAGATTCTCTGAAACTCCAAACCATTTCAGTGTCGCAAAACACTGTGAGTCATTATGCAGCTGCAGCACAATATCACTGTCCCTGGGGTGTTTTACTCAGGTTTGTGCTGGAAGAGGTTTAAATACAACACAGCGTTATTTTACACACCTAACGTACCATTTCAGTGAGACCTTTATAGAATTTAATTTCTTGATTTGTCTACTTGATTTCTGTCTTGTAAAAGCTAAACAGTTTGGTTTTATAACTAAAGGCTTTCTATCCCGACGTAGCTGCAGTGTAGCTGTTCGTGTGGTCCGACAATCATGGAAGAAGTGTTAGGTAGCAACAGGACTGATTAACACAGACTAATAGACACACTTAAGTAGTTAATAAAGTATAGTATAAAATTGACAGATCCCGTGTATTAACATTGTAATATATGTATATAATGTGTGCATGTATTTGGTCTTTGCCACTCAGATGAGAGTCGCAAGTGAGCGTATGGCATGAAGCATGGATTGTTTTTGATGCTTCTGCAACAAGATTTGCTCTCCACATTTGTTTTCTTTTTTCCCCAGAAGCTTCTGGTTAATTCTTTTTTTTTTTTTACTCTCTCTATTTTTTTATCTACAGCCTAAATTATAACTACTTAGAATTACATTATCTATAACTCAGTGTTACCCAGGTGTGGTTTGAGTGAGTGGTCTTTTGAGTCTACTTTATTGTAAACACCAAAACCCAAAACACACAACATGTTTGATTCGCTTCCTGCAGTCGAATTGCAGTCTCGCTGCAACTAAATCATGCCAGAGTTGGAACCCGACCGAGGAACCAGACCGA
Source organism: Pangasius sanitwongsei (assembly GCA_037576675.1). Lineage (NCBI taxonomy): Eukaryota > Metazoa > Chordata > Actinopteri > Siluriformes > Pangasiidae > Pangasius > Pangasius sanitwongsei. The sequence continues at coordinate 19,900,409 of CM075019.1, read as the reverse complement.
AACACTTCGCTCAATCCCTTGTTTAGACTATGAATGGAACCTTACTGTGTTTTTGTCCTATGTGTGGTTTTTAGGAAGATGAGAACACGGCGATCACACGCAAGTGTGGATCAAAACACCCGGTCTTGAAGTGAAATCTAGCGCACTTCGATTCCAGTAGGAAAGCAATTTTACTCTGAATCGACTTGACTGCAGGAAGTGAATCAAACATGTTGTGTGTTTCGGATTGTAGAATTTTTGTTGTAGATTTGAGCTGCTACACTTTACCACAAGGCACAACCTGAGCCAAAGGACAGAGCTGTAGCTCTGCAGAAATGCCACATGTTCTGTAACAAAAAAATATACTCTGGATGCAAAACAGAAAAATATTTTAACTAGTTATTAACATAATTACTGTATGTGATCATTTTTTTTTATCACCACCTCAGTGTTCTCTGTGTTTGGATGATTTTTGTTATTCCTACATTCACTTGGTAAAGGTTTGTTTATGGTTTTTTTTTATCTGTCATTGTATTTCTGAAAAATGAAGGAAAGAGTTTTACAAGTATGTTTTCAGCCCTACACACCCCTCAGACAAACCAAATAGCAATGAAGACAAAAAGTGCTCTAAAACAAGTGAAAGTGCTCTAAAACAAAATCTTTGTGAGCTTTAAGGTTATTGCTTTATTCATACTTTTGTGGTATACATAAAGACGCAAACCAAAACTATGGTTTATACTCCTAACTTGTATCAACAACAGGTCATTTTTTCTTTTTCTTTTTTTTTACATTTTTTCTGAGTGGCCAATTCTGTTGAACCGACCTCCAGTGTAATAAAATAAATGACTTTTCTATACATTTATTTACATGGTAGCCTGTGTACAGTTATAGCAGGGGGACACAGTACTACAGTAAATATCTTGTTTTTTGGCACATATCAGCTTTAGCAGTCATGTTTGATCTGCACATGTTTCATAAAGTCTTCTTTGAGCAATCAAAGTTTTTAACTCTCAGCTCCAAAAATAATACATAAGATATTTCTGAGTTTCATTTCAAGAATATTTCCTCTGTCGCTATTTTTTAAAAATTGGTCATTATTATACATTTAAATTATGCATGTATTGTTGCAAAAATATTACATTTTTTAACACGAGTTAAATGTGAAATTTAGACAAAAGTGCAAGTCAGCATGGGAACAGCGGTAACACAGAGTGATAATTGTGCTCATGGTAAAACACAATGTCGACACTCCTGAGTCCGGACTTTAATTAACGCTTAGATTCTATTATTAAACCTTGGAGTATGAGCCTGTAAATGAGAAATATGAATGAAATTACTGTTATCAGCTTCTATATTTAGCTATATTTAGCTACATATAAAATTATGCAAAACCCAATTTATATGCAAACCAAACACTCTTCTGTCAGAGAGACTTTGAAGGAAAAATCCTTTGGCTTAAATGTTATTCTGTATAAATAACATGTAATCTTTCAAGATTTACTTTGTAATAAATTTCTGAGTTGACTTTTCTAGTTTAAGCTCCTCTTATTGACTTTGGTTAACAAACGTTCCTATGTTACCTGCAATGCCGTTAGACTACCACTTTATCTCCACCTCAAGAGAATGATGCAGCATCGCTTTAGCCCTTTAGTCTGTCCAGCTCTCTCACTTCCTCCTCTGTACACTCTGCTCAAACACACCAGCTTACAAAGCTTAAACTTTCATGCTAATACCACAGTCACTGTCATCGCACTTGCCATCTTGCAGATCGCTAACTAGCCAAGACAAGTCTCTGCTGTAACTCAATGCAAGTGAAGGAGGCCATTATTAGGCTGAAAAAACAACATAAATCTATAAGAGAGATAGCAAAATCCTTAGGTGTGGCCAAATCAACAGTTGGGTACATTCTTAAAAAGAAAGAAAGTACTGGGGAGCTCAACAACATCAAAAGGCCTGGAAGACCACGAAAGACAACTAAAGTGAATGATCGCAGAATCCTTTCCTTGGTGAAGAAAAACCCCTTC
>CM075019.1:19852221-19898306 GCA_037576675.1 Pangasius sanitwongsei | reverse complement strand
TTTTCATCCAAGTATTAAAATTATGGTTATATTTACAATTATGTCACTTTGTCCAAATACCTTTGAGCCCCTGAAAAGGCTGCAATTCCTAAATGGTAAATGCCATATTTTTGTGGACGCTCTTAAAAATAAAGCTGAAAGTCTACACTTCGATCACATCTTGATTGTTTTTTTTTTTTTCAAATCCATTGTGGTGGTGTATAAAGGCAAATCACAAAAACTCCGTCATTGTCCAAATACTTCCGGACCTAACTGTATATATGTCTGGGCAATAGCGGTAGTGTCTGTGCGGTGTATAGGGTGTATATGTGCACATGTAATATGTATTCTGTTAAAAACTGTAGTGGTGAAACTGCACTGGTGTACAGTATAATGTGTTGGCTCGAGGCACTTGGTAAGCCACAACAACCTGTGACTGGTGAAGGGCTCAGAGAGGAAAGACTGGGCTGCTGTTCGAAAGGTTAAGCAAAACATCATGGCTCTGAGCAAATCACAAGATCTGCTGCTATTTGAGTATGATGATGTGAAAGAGAGAGAGAGAGAGAGACAGAGATGATGATGAGCAAGAGATCTACATGCTAATAGCGAGTCAGAACAAGTCTGATGGTTAAAATGATAGCATTTTAAGGACTTTTTAGCGTAAATGCAGCCGGTAATTAGATACACACCAGAGCAAAGCTTTGTCAAAGCATCTTCCGGGCATTTCTAATATGATTTTGCATTTAAGTAATGATGCATTACATAACTATGACTTTGGCTTGAGTTTGAGTTTTACCAAACAAAATAATATCATACTAAAGGGTCATGTACAAGTAGCTCAGTCCACAATTTTTTATTAATATCAACTCAGTTTGCTCCCCCCAATAATCATACACATCCTTTTTAACGGCTTCAGTTCGAGACAGCAAGTGTTAATAACAGCTCAAAACTGAGACTTTCCTACACGTAACCTCTTATCTCTTAAAAAAAACGAAACATATGTATCATATCGCAGTAATTTTATCTCCATATAACACTATAGCATCAAAACCTCAAGCATAATAATTGAATTAGTGGTCCCACAACGTTGGACCTTCAGAGATAATAGAATGAAATATGGCTGAGTAAATGATACTCACCGTTTATATGTCCCTATCCAAAAATAGAATGTAAATCTATTACCGTTGAATCAAATCTCTGATTTAAATTCATGGTGGCCATTAATTGGAGTCTATAGATCCCTCTTTTAATAATTCTTTATTAATGTGACATACACTACATGGCCAAAAGTATTTGGACACCTGACCGTCACACCCATATGTGATTCTTCCCCAAACTGCTGCCACAGAGTTGGAAGCACACAATTGTATAGAATGTCTTTGTAAGCTGTAGCATTACAATTTCCCTTCACTGGAACTAAGAGGCCCAAACCTGTCCCAGCATGACAATGCCCCTGTGCAAAAAGCGAGTTCCAGGAAGACAGGGTTTGCCAAGTTTGATGAAGGCTGTTATAGCAGTAATGGGGGACTAAATGTATATTAATGCCCATGGTTTTGGAAAAGGATGTTCATCAAGCACATCTGGTTGTGATGGACAGGTGTCCACATACTTTTGGCCATATATAGCGTATATACTTCATTTCCAAAAACATCATGAATTATTTAATAAATCCTGTTGATGTATTCTTAATTACCGAACCTGTAAAATGTGCTCCAGCTGGAAACTAATAGCAACTTCATCTTGCTACAGCTGAAGTTTGCCACCACATCATGGATACTCATTACTACTGTCAGTAAACTGCCTCCTGCATTGAGTCTGACAGGCACAGAGGCCATGCCTCATTCACTGAGACTGACAGGCATAGAGGCCATGCCTCCTTCACCGAGACTAACAGGCATAGAAGCCATGCCTCCTTCACTGGAACTGACAGACCCTGAGGCCATGAGGTCGCACCTCCTTCACTGAGACTAACAGTCACAGAGGCCACACCTCCTTTAGTGAGAGTGACAGGCAGCATGGAATTATATCTCTGGTTCAGCTGTCCAGCTTAGTTGGGGTAAGCATTGGCTCATATGAGAAATGCACAAGCCTTAAAAATAAGTCTTGCCAAATCTTCATAGTCTCATGTGAAATCTATCAGAGAAGTGTAATGATTATAATCTCTAAAAATCAGATCATCCTCCGGACGGGGTTCTTCTCGAAAGAGCACATCACACACTTCTGGGAAAATGGGTTGAGTTACTGTTGGTAAAGGGAAAGTGGGAGGGGTTGCAAATCTATGCTAGGCTCTGTGTGTGTGTATGAGTGTGTGTGTTGTCATGTCTGAGCTGGTGAGAGACCCACCCAGATGAAGGAGCCCCTCAGAGAGAGCTCAGTTCCACATCACACCACCCTATACCAAATCTTGGGGTGTCTAGGGGACTTGTTAGGATCCCTCCAAAATCAACAAGGGGATTTCTCTAATCTCCATCATGTCCAAAGTCACAACAGCAGAAATACAGGAGGGAATGACAGAGAGAGAGAGAGATGAGGAGGAAAGGATGTATGCGGTGGAAGCACACCCCCCGGGATGCTTTCTGTCCCCCCCCACCAGCACTCCACACACACACACAGGTGTTAATTAAGAAATAATGAAGCACTTCAGCAGCATGCTCAATCTTTGTTTCCAATAAAGACGGGTATCCTGTGTGAGGCAACGCCCCGGCTGTCGGAAAAATCCAATCGTCTTAAGTTCAATATAAATGACTCGAGGGGATTTCTAGAGAGATAGTGTGTGTCTTACACTGCACCTATTAATGATCGAACTGTTTGGTATTTCTTAATCTCCGTCTGCACATCCAATGCTCGTTACCCTCCATCTCGAGAAGACTGTGTTACTTAAAGATCACTCTGATAAAACTAATGAAACTAATATTGTGTAAGAGCTCACCCTCCTAAATTCCAAGAAACTGTGGACAGTTCCACATGTCTGCCCCTCGCCCTAGTAACGCAATATTAGCTTAATCCTTTTTTGCATGAAGTTACTGGATAATAGGTCCGTGGGTTTTAAAAATTTAAAGGAGCAAACATGCTAAAAACAGAAAAAGTCATAGTTATTAATGTTCATAATCTTCACTGCTAACATAAATCTTCTGCAGTAAACCAATCTGACAGCCTACTAAAAGCATTTTCACTGCTAGCTACGGCTAACATGACAAGAGAAAACCTTTGAGCACAATCATAATTTTGTGTAAAACAGAACAAATTGTTTTCTCTCAGTGTCCATTTTTAAGAAAAGGTTTATTCTCATGATACTAGCTAGTGAAAATGAGCTGAACAGGATTTCTGAGGCAGCTTTAAGTTATATTTAACCTAACATGACATTATTTTATACTTATAAACATACTTATACATGTTTATTGCTAACATTTGCTATCTGGCTAAAATATGCTAATGTGACAGGATTTCAGAGTCTTTTTGAGTCATACTTCTAAATCTTCATTGCTAACACTAGCTATGTGGCTAACATATGGTAACATGATGGTACCTTAGAGAGAATTTCTGAATGTTTTTTTTTTGTGTGTGTCATATTCATAGGTGCTGAAAAATGTCACTGCTAGCACTAGCTAGCTAGCTTGCTAACATAAGCTAACTTGAGATGTCTGTTTAATAGTTTTAAACGTCACTGATAGTTTAGATTGATAGATTGCAAATACGGGATAACTTGACAAGATTTCTGTGTAGATAGATTTCCAACACTATATAGCATGCTAAAAATTTAGCTAGCCTAACACGATTTCTGAGAATTATTTAATTCATAATCATAAATATGCACAATCTTCAGCTCTAACACTATCTAGCCTGCTAAATTTAGCTAACCTGACAGGATTTCTGAGAGGGTCTTTAATTCATAATCATAAATATGCAAACATTCACAATCTTCAGCTCTAACTCAGCTCTACCTCTAATTCACATTTATTCATTAACTGAGGCAGAATCCTTCCACTAAATGCATTTTCTAATATGATGGTTTTTTTTTTTAAACCTGGTATATTAAATGCCAAATTTGTCTTCTTTTTGCTCTTTCTGACACTCTTTGTCTCTATTCTAAAATACAGCCATGTTTGTGAGTCCATTCATGCAGCGTAAATCTAGTAAGTGTTTATAAAAATATGCCGTCCTGCTGATTACGTGCGTCCAACAACGACGAGGTTTATCTTTGCCTTAAAAGGAAAGAGAGCCATAAGCAGTTTGTCTGACTCGCCTGGTATCCCTGTACAGCACACACTGAGCTGTTCTCTCACTCCTCACTATCTGTTTCATTGACATTAATGTGAAATTGTGGAAGCTTTATATACTTTATATGAAAAAATATTATATAAATATTATACACATTTCTCTACGAATATTGTGGATATTGTCAGTACTACATAGCTAATTGGATTTTAAGTTCCATTTTTGTCCTATTTTTGTAGATATAAAATAAAACAAAAATACACATAAAATATAAAATAAAAAAAACTAAATATACTCATGTAACATGTTTTCAAAAGGCTTGTAAAATGGTGAACTGCTGTTCTGTGTGAGCTTTTATAGGAAACAGTTTGAAAAATGTCTTAATTTATTTGAGTATTTTGTGTTATGAAGTGATATTATTGCTGTATGCTATATCACATGGTGTGTGTCATTCCCTCAACACTGTGCAAAAACATTCTGCTTACAAATAGCACAGCAGCACTAAATGGATTGTGTTGTATTATTTTTTTTCTACAAGAGCTTTTGTCCCTTTTTATTTTTTTTAAATAAACCATAACCCACTTGAGCTGTTTGGAGCCTGGTAGGCTTTTGCAATCGAAAAATCAAATGGCACAATGAAGTTAGCACAACTCTGCCCTGAGCTACTGTACATCTTGAACTTTCTCCACAGATTGTCAAGTCTTGGCCATGTGTAAATCGAAGCAGGAAATTATAGCCGACAGCGAATATTACATAAGCGTCATTACCGCAAATCTTTGAATGTAGGTCAGGAGTTTGAGGTCTAGCCATCATCCTGAAAACGAGACAGGACTAACGGAAAAAACAAAGCAGGATTGAGCTCAGAAAACTCGTCCCGACTGAGGATGATAATAAGCAGCTGTCGTTTATTAGGTAAGAAGAGAAAAGATGCTTTGTAGCCAGTGGTCTTCCGTGACTGAAGCAAGTATCAAAGCCAAACGTGGCCTCCTGAGATGCCTGCTTGCTTTTCTCCCATGACCCAGATCCAAGAAGTCTCTCTCTCTCTTTCCCTACACCCCCCCCGCCCACCACCACCACACCCCCCGGCTGGGTTGCGCAATGCAGCTCCCTTTCGGCCCTGCCCAAGTCCACACGGGCACATCCTGCCTGCCTGTCGCACACACACACACACACACACACTCATTCTCTATCTCACTTCTAGCCCATACATCCTTTCCTCTTCATCTCTCTTTCTCTCTCTCTCTCAGCCCATCCTCCTCTTTCCCTCCGTAACAGCTCATTGTCAACAGCCTGGGATTAAGAGCGTTGGACTACCCTGTTGCTAGGCAACAGTTGCTATGACGACCCGCTCCTCTTTTTTTTTGTATAGGAGGGATGGGTCAACAAAACGTAGAGGATCGAAAAAAGGATGTGTGGTGTGACTGAGACAGAAGAGTACATGCATCATTAAATTATAATTATTGTCCCAGTGGAAAGGTGCTGCCAGATATTTAAAGCTTGCGTTTACTTATGTATTATATATATACATATTTTTTCATCACAACTGCAGGACATGTCTCATTGTATCAATTTACACCTGCCAGCTCTCTGACCATAGCATTTCTTTAATTTACAATGCCAGTTTTAGCCAAATCTCTTCGCAGGCTAAACACTCGCACGAGTAATGAAGTGTTGATCCACTAGCCCACAGCGTTAGCGCAAATAACAGCTCCAGAAGTCCTTCAATAATCTCATTATTTGCTGTGTTAGGAAGATCTCTTAGCCTGCAACAAACCCTAGGAAGCAATTCAGGAGACAAGAACTGAGTTTTAATCTTTAAATCGTCGCACAACCCTATTATGAACCCTTCACAATATACTTTTTATGGCTGTGGTCTAAACTAACACAGTTAAATGGTTATATCTAAAGAATAAGGCCTAAAGTTCAGCAATTAAGGACCTTTTTCTAGATCCCACCTATACAGAAGAGCTAAGTGATATGAAAAATATATTGCGAATAGGCTTGTGACAATTATTACATAATCACCTTATAGTAATTATTTGTGATTTGTTCCGCAATCATATACAGTATGTATTGTGTAGTATATAAACACAGTTTTAATGTTTACCATCATATTTTAATCATTGTACTCACTCAGTGGTTTTTGATCTGTGAACTATCTGTAACTATGTTTTGCAATGGACCACTGTAATGTTTAGTGGAATTGTCACTTTCACACTATGGCTAAAAAGATTTGGTACAGTATTACAGAATCATGTATTATTTATTTACACTAGCATATTGTCTGTTGTATTGTATTGTATTTGTATGTGCATAACTACTGTTATGCATATATTATAAATTGTATTATAATTGTGACAAAAACTGTATATTTGTAAAATACCTTGTAATGGTCATGTGCCGATAATTATTGTATTCATCATCAGAAAGCTTGCAGGGTAATGGATCTGAAGCTTATCCCCGAAGCACTGGACACGAGCCGGGAATACACCCTGAATGGAATGTCAGTGCACACCAGGGCACCATGCACACACATTCACACACTCATTCACAACTGAACAATTTAGCAGAGACAGTCCACCTACTGGCATGTTTTTGGGAGATGGGAGGAAACAAGATAACCCAGAGGAAACCCATGCAGACAGTGAGAGACCATGTGCAGTGGTAGCTCAGTGGTTAAGGCATTGGGCTGATACTGACTGGAAAGTTTGGAGTTCAAATCCCATCCCTGCCATGCTCTTACCAACGGTGCAATAAGCCCCGCCTCTTCTGTTTTCACTGAATGTTTAAAACGCTGGCTCTGATTGACTGCTCACTGCCAAAGACAAGAAGAGAGCAACAGCATCTGAGCTTAGAGACTTAAACTTTAACAATCCAGCTACAGTGAAACTGTATACAATAAGGAATGTTTCAGAAATAATGTCAACCAAACAAATTAAATGTCAGTATTGGTCAATTATCATTCCATGCCTCAGGCCATGCAACACTCTCATCTAACTGCTCGCTTCAGGATTTATGAACACAAAATTCGAAGCATCTAACGTATAAGCCAAAGACTGTAGATCATATTACTTCTCAAACAATTCAGATATTCACAAGACAGTCAAATACATTAAACAGCTCATGTTCCACTTCAATTTTAAAAGAGGTGATGAATCATTTGTGTTAATATACTTGTGAAAAAGCCTGTAGCTACACTGTGCACTCGTCGACCAGATTTAGATTAACACTTATGACTCACATTTGAAGACGGTTTGAGCCAGCATTTAACTGAGAGATAAGAACAATGAGTGCGAAAGAGCTTTCGAAGGAAAACTGCCGGCTTTCCCACCATCCCTCTTTCTGATCGTCGAATTTAATTTCCGGCCATCTCTCAACTTTCCCTGCTTTCTCAAACAGAGCAGGACATTGAAAACTTTTCACATCTGCAATTTCCCACAGTGCTAAAGCTGCTAAGTCTCGCAGGTACACCTTAACACTTTGCACTGTGAACTCAATTATCACTCTTGTACATATTCCCCCCTTGTGACTCACAGAACACTTATTTTTAACTCCCAAACACTAATTGATATTCCACGCTAACAAGATACTATGGATTTCTTGTCAAGGAACAAAGAAATCTCGGGATAACCATCTTCAAAAATGAGAGAAAGAACTAGGAGGACCACGATCAGTCAATACACCTTTATTTAACCACAGAGTAATCCCACCATATCAGATCAGCTTGGCCAATGTAAATATCATCTGAAAATTATTAGCAGAGACCAGGCATACTATTGTCGGCTCTCATAAGAGTCATGAGCGTGAGAGCAGAATGCTGTGAACAGGAAATATGAAATAAAGAAGATAAAGAAGCTGGAGCATTGTGGGTGAGCAGCAGGATAGATTTACTATGATAACACAGCAGATCACTGATAATGTCAGGCTCGTGCGGCTGTGTTTGCATTATCTCATGTACCCTCTCCGATTCCCCCGTGTGGTTTTATCCAAACCCATCGCAAAACTTAAGGCCTGTTGACTAACTTTACTGGATTGCAACCCAGATCAATTTGTAATACTACACCTAGAGTTTGGCATAACATAATTTGAACATGTTCTTACCGTCTGGTTGTCTTCATAAAGCTTGAGGTCGTAGCCACTCAGCTCCACGCAGAATATAATCGCAGTTACGCCCTCGAAGCAGTGGATCCACTTCTTTCTCTCTGAGCGCTGCCCACCCACGTCCACCATCTTGAAGGTGAGCTCTTTGAAGGTAAACTTGTTCTCCACGATGCCGGTGGTCATGTCACGGGACCGCAGGATGTCCTCCACAGTCGGGATGTACTCGGGTGCCGAGATTCTGTCCAGGTCGTTCAGGTAATAGGCAGTGTTGTCCTCAAGGTGATACTCGTTGGAGCGCTGGAAACACTCCTGAACTCCTGAATCACCCCACAAGCGTTTCATCACGCCAAGAAGCTCGGGTGTGATCTCCCCTTTGCTCTCAGCAGGACCCGTGAGGGCGAAGAGTTGGACAGCGTCGTAGGCCCGGTCAGGGTTGTGGAAGTCGATCTTGAGCGTGGCGAGAGCTCGGATGATGCGTGTGAGTGAATCGATGGCATTGTAAAGGATCAGTGGTTTGTATTCCTTGCAGGCTTCAAGGTTGAACCCACCACTGTGGATAATCTTCATTTGCTTGACGATGGTGCTCTTGCCCGAGTTGCTGGTACCGAGGAGCAGCAGTTTGATCTCGCGTCTCTGTCGCTGGCTCTCTGAGCGAAGGTGCCGGTCGATGCGCCTTGAGCGCCTGGCTGCCTCTTTTTCCTCCGAACTCTGCCGGCACCCCATGGTCAATTATGGGTTATTAAAAAAAACACACACTCCACAACACCCAGAAAGTAAAGACCGCAACCACACAGCAAAAGGTAGACAAAGTCCCAAGGTGATGTTCAGAAAGAAGCGCAAAGCACAAGTCAAGGAAAAATGGCCAATTATGGTGGCGCCACCCCAGTCCGAAGAGAAGAGGCAGGCCTAATAACTTGCCAAGTGGATTTAGGCTACTTGCATGATCCAAGTTCAACAGTTAGTGTTTTTTCTTAGTGATCAACTATTACAAACTGGCGTTTATCCCTACCAGAACATTCTGTGAGAAGACCGACTTTAACCCTGGTTCACCAACTTTCTCGTTTCCTCTTTATATCCCAGTTGCTGGGGGGTTATACCAGGGGACACCCCCCCCAGAAAGTGATGGTTAAAGTGAGCCTGTCAGTGCTGAGGGAAAAAGTGTAGATCAAGGAAAAGCACCTCTATGTCCGCCCACATGTTATAAAGTGAGCGATCCTCAGTATTCCACCAGGCACGTTCATAGGATGTTATTCAACACTTCTTCAGTTCTTACTTTGTAAATCTCTTTTCTCCTACAGCTGGTCAGACCTCATGCTCTGTACACACACGTACACACTTTTCAGACTTCTGGGCACCAGATTGTCCCACTGTTCCTACGTTGCATAAGCCAACACTTCTCACACAGCCAAAGGCATGAGTTCCTGAAGGATAAATAAGAGTCACACATTAGATTTCATGACAGGCAAATAGGTGTGTGTAGTAAAATCAGTGGTTAAAATAACACAACAGAGTGAGTATGAACCTCTTGTGGTTTAGACTGGGTCTGTATATGTTCATTTGACATGGTTGGCTTTGAACATGGATAATCTTGTGAGAATTTGGTGTAAGACTGAATTTCTGTTTCCAAACACTTTTCAAACAACTGCTGATTTATCCCCCTTGCTGATTCAAATTATCTCAGAATTTTCTGTGATACTGCCAGTATCAAGAGTTCGTTTTCTATTTACTGGAAAACTACCACTTGGTGTTTGATCATATCATGTGACAGACCCAGATTCCAATTAGAGTAGTATTTATGTAAAATCTGGTGTTTTCAAGACTTTAATATTTCAGCAAAACACTAAAACAAATGTCCAGAAATCAATGCAATGGCAATGTGAAACCTGTTATATACATTTATGCAAATATGAATAATGCATGCACACAAACACACACACACACACACACTCTCTCTCTCTGTTCAGTGTTCTTTCTCAGCAAACAATGACACTTGAATTACACAAGTAGAATAAACAAGCAGATACTAAATACACTTTTGTGTATGCGAAAGTGAACCATTCAAATCCAGGGTAGCCAAATACACACAAAACACACACTCTCTCTCACACACACACACACAAACACACACACTTCACTGTTCCCATTCAGTCCAGACCTAGCTACCACGCTATTTGTTTTCTAGCTTTCACTGTGTATTCTCTTCTTACATGTTTACTTATTCCTCCTGAATTCTGTATTCTTGTGTTGCCCAAACAGGAATCAGTGCACACACAGACACACACAGACCCAGACAGGGTGCGAAACGAAAACAGATGCAGGATGAATGTCCTTGCCTGTAGACATCACTTTTCCACCCTGTTGGCTGCTCCCACTACCAGACAGTAAGCTAAATAAGATAATGCAGCTAGCTGATCTGATAGCTAACTTTTACTAAAAGAAATTTGATAACATAACTCTCATATCCTGCTGTGAGGTGTACATATTTTTAGACATATGATCACTTTTAAAAAGACTTAAAAAGCATGCTGATTAAGGGTTAGGCTTAGGGCTGTGATTTTTTTTTTATTGTGGCACTATTTTAATGCACTACTGAAAGTGGAATGCAACACAACAAGGAATTACATTCACTTCTGCCAAGTATTGAGCATTAAATTCTTGCAAAAGCAATGCTGGCTAGATCAAGCAACATAAGAGCAATGCGGTGAAGGTTTTGCATTTCAGTGTGGCACGTCGTCACAAATGATCTTCTCTATCTGGCACGGAATCTTCTGCATAGCTGACTGGCTTAATACAAACTCTACATCAATCACACTATCTACCATTTTTATTTGTAGTAAAGATGCACAGGAGCATCAGAATGCTTTCATTCCTGATGATAAGTGTAGGACACAAAAGCAGGTGCAGCTTATACTATGAAAAACTAAAATTACACTTTACATTTTTTTCCATTTTAATGGTAGTACAAACTACCATTAACAATTCTTTCCCTAACCTTTACCCTAACACCGAAGCTTAGAGCCCAGTAATTTAACTTATACCACAACACTGTTGAATTCTGGATTCTGACTGGTCAGAAGGTGTTGATTAATTTTCTATAACAGCAGCTCTGACAGTAGTGCAGCTGCAATTCACAGGGTTATATTAATGTGCTCGTTATATGTTATTGTTTCTGTAGTAACAACTTACACAGTGACCTGTATGGAGGACTTCCAAAATAATCTAAGCTTTTTTGTTATTTAACAAAGAATAATCATTGATATGGTGATGTTTTCTTGGAGGAGACATTTATTTAACATTTATGGAAGGAGTCTCCAGTGTCAGCACTTTGTAACAAGCTACAATTTTTGTTTGTAGCTGCTATAATGCAAGTGAAAGTAGCAACATGTCATTGTTTAATAAATCAAAACTTGTAATTCTTATCAAATTTCTGTGGTATAGAAGGACTAAATCACCTGCATCACACTGCTCCATCATTGATTATTTTCCTATAACATCATGCCTCTGAGTGTTTTATTCCTTACTTACTGCAGGCATACAATTCCAGTTTTTCTCAAAAATGTAAATATTTAATTTGGCAAAAAAACTTTCTCTATTTATAGGTGTGTGAAACTTCTCTCATCCTTGTAGCGCAGACTTTAAGAGGGCCTGTGAGCTAGCAGGATATATGAAGTCACCTATATAGGGATACGCTGCTAGAGTTATTTTTTTCCAATGAGGACCGAAATAAGATTTGCAGCATATTTGACAGCATTAAGATGAATCATGTTGCCATCCTGTTTAAGAACAAAACCCCTCAACAGCGCTGTCTTTCTGCTCATGTGTTTCTTTATGCCTCTGTATCTGAACGCAGTAAATCACGTTCTTGTTCAAACTGCCAACACAATAACCTTATAAATGATTGACTGCGTACAGCTGTGGTGGTGAGCTCTATTCAGATTGAAATATGCACACTGAAGTGGAATGAATGGATGTTGAAGGCGATGTGTTCGTAGAGAAGCTTGTGCCTGTGGGAGTGGGGGGTAAATGGAGGCTCTTTGTGACAGGTTGTGTGCTGTTGGCTGTAATTGGGAAATAGTGCCATGGCCTACTTTCGGGTCAGAGATTACATTCCACTGTCATGGCAGAAAGCGGGTCTTCTTTCAGTTCAGCTTCTGTCTCTACGTCTTGTAATGAGGTGTGATGATATATCCATACTTGGACATACCATAGTTATACTTTCAGCAAGCACTGTGATAACATCACAAAAAAGAAAGTGTTATTTGCACATACCAGGCTTATCTACTTTTTAAAGAAGTGAAATTCTGAGGAAAAAGTGCTTCTCTATTGTTATAAATAAACTATTTAAGGCTAAGAGAGATTGTCTTAACAAGTCCATTATAAAATATTCCAGCAGGTTCCCAAACTGAATAATTAAACCCTCGGAACACTGCAGCGGTGTTATACATCATTCAGTATCATAAATTAATTGTTACCATCCCACCTCTACTCAGTGGCTGTGCAGGAAGAAAGAAAAAGTAAAAGCAATCATAAAAGTGTGTTGTGTAATTTTCATTCTGCTCAGTGAGAAACATAGGGCACGTGAGAAACATAGGGCACCTGTTCAAACAGCGCATTCTCCAATTGCTTCTACAAGCTCATATCAGCCTTTTCAGTTCTGCAGTACGCAATGCAGCAACGATATTACTGCAAACACACGTCTTTTCACATAATTATTATGAAGGAAATAGGTTTATTTACACATATTTCTGATTAACTGTTATCGATGCAAAGTTTTTTCGCAGTCTCAGCACTTGTGTCTCCAAAGGTAGAGAGATGGATGATGCAGACAGATGCAGATGGATGGAGCAGCAGACTTTTATAAAAAAAATTTTTTTTAAAATGTTATTGTGTGTATATATATATATATATATATATATATATATATATATATATTATATTTTATATGTGTGTGTGTGTGTGTAAACCTTATATGTAAAGGTAGAAAAAAATGGCGGTCTGAGAAAACCCCTCAGATGAAGGCATGGCTCGAATCAAAAAAGTTATAGATATAAATATATTTCACCAATAATAAGAATAACATCATACTTTTTATGCCTTTATAATTACATTTAATGTTGCAGATCGTCCACGAGATGTTATAACTTATGTTACAGCAGCTTTTCCCTCACCAGCGTCTCTTTTATCTCTTTCTTGATGTTAAATAGGCAAAAACGCAGCTTGTCGTGTTACCGTAAAACTGCAAAGAGTAAACGCCTCAGTCCTGAAGATGTCGGAAAAGTTACAGCTGGCAAGGAGATGTTACAAAGAGCTGACACTGGAGATTCCTTCCAAAAATATTGCATAAATATCTCCTTACAGAAAACTTCACCATATCAACAATTGCACACGTTTTTATATCTGTTTGTATGCAGCATCCACGGTACAAATCACTGTATAAATGATAACATATAAGAACAGGTGCATGCTCTTATAGAAAATTAATTAACACCTTCTGACCAATCAGAATCAAACATTCAACAGTGCTATGACATTATACATTACATTATACAATACATTATTAATTTTGTAATAATAAGTATTCGTAAGAGCCCTGTTACATCTGAGACACCCTGTGCGTATGTAGCAAGAGAGAGTGTGTGTGACTATAGATGGGAGTGTAGAAGTGTAAGAGTGTGTGTGTGTGTGTTTCTAGACTTTCCGTTTCACTTCCAGCCTGCAGCTCTAAGTTTCAGTCACACCCGGCCCTCTTCTCTTTTTAATCCACCATTAATTATAATTCTATTGTATTCGTTTAAATTAATCAATGTAATAATTTACACATATTTTAAATTAATATGTTGTAATTAAGAGTGTTAGAGGTGATGTCATTCAGGATTCAGTAAGCAGGATTAGAGAAGTGTCAAATAAAAGAAGGATACCTAGATAGACAGATATAATCCCATAATTAATTCCATAATTCTCTTCAGTTTCAACCAACATGCCAGGCCAAACTGAGGAGTATGCTAGCATATGTATGTGAACTTCTTGTGCCATTGCTAACAGTCTTATTTTGGTCCACATTTGTGTTCATTGCGTTCAGTACTAGCTAGCATAACCTCTCAGGTCATGTACCTTGCTAATTTAGCTATCTAGTCAGTAATCTGGCAGCAACTAGGCTAACTTTGACCTAGCTACCTAGCCAGGGAGCTGCGTTTAGCAGCAACCTAGCAAGTCATAGTGGCTAAACCAATGTGATATCTACACAATAAAAGTTACAAAAAGCTTCCCTGACTAAATATTTGTCAGTACTTGATTATGCCTTCCAGTGCCAATCATGTCAGCTAAGGACGCCACTAGTGTCATGAGAATAAAATGCCCCCTAATTAGTTTCAAAGGATGCAGATACTAAATGCTAAGAAAATTTAAAGAAGCTTTATTCCTAAAGGTTCTATGAAAATACCTATCAGGTAAGGCTAAGTACTGTTAACCCTTAAAGAACTGCTGAAGAACCATTTTTGTAAGGTGACTGTAACTTAGCAACAGTGTTTATTCTGGTTTTATTTTTTTATTCAGGTGATACATCGATTAGCCTCAGCATTATATACAAGGAAAGCTGATTTTTTTAAGCACAATATAAAGGTATATCAATTCCACAAGGACCCAGTTTTATTTTATGCTATAGGTGATTCTGTGCTACTTCAGTAGTTAAGGCTAAATCCTAGTGACTAGAAGGTTATGAGTCCAAATCTCACCTTGCCAGAGAGCTTGGAATGGATTCTACCTCCCATGTAAGTCACTTTGAATAACAGTGTCTCCCAGTTGAATAAACGAGTAACATCTGATATAAACTACGATAAAACAGTGCTGGGTTTCTCAACAGCATCGCAGCAAAAACATTATCGTTGGATGGTAGAGCGAGTATCCGACTGAACACTCAGCTCGTCACAACTCGAAAGCAACTGGCAGCTTGTGCTCTTCACCAGCACACCATGCTCCTAATTTCTCCAGAGCATGATTAATATATACACTAGATTAATATGTACATCCGAATAAAAGCATTACCACAACTCTGTCTTATTGATTTACAGTATGCTTGAGTTACATCTCGCTGCTTGCTGTAATTTAGTCCTGTCTTGTATCCCTCAGGTTTGACAAATTGTCTCTCAAATACAGAGAAATTGTGTGAGGATCTAATTTAAATAAGTGACAAACAATCAGCGATGCGTGAAATCAGAACCATAGGGCCGCAGTTAGGCGGTGACGCTCAGTTTTTTAACAGAGCTGCTTCAGACCCTCGCGTCAACATCTCTGCATGTCTACGATACGATGCCGTCAAAATAAAATACCCATGATACTTAACTAACATCCCTAATGCCAGTCCACAGACTCAAGCAACCTAGCAGTCAGCAGAAGAACGATGGGAATTACGGCTCTTTTTGGTATGTCAGATTATTTAGCTCAGTTTACCAATATGAATCGACTCTTTTGGCTTTCCAGTTGCAAAACTTGACAAACCTGTATTTAAAAAAAATAATAAATCGATTTAAATAATCGCTGAATCATGTTCACCCTGCATTATTGTTATTGTGCTGCTGGGTCTGTTTCATTAAGATGATTTATTTCCATTTATCCTGATAATTGATAACCAATAATATACTGACTACATTCAATACATCTTCAGCAAGCAGTAATGCAACGGATCCCTCATACACATCCCACCATTTACGTCAGGTTTCCACTGAAGCATATTGATTAAATTGTATTGCAGGAGTAACTGCATTGCCTATATCTATATAAAACAGACAAACAAATTGTTCATGTTTGTATTTTTGCCATAAGATTACCTTTCTCACGTGAACCAGTGTACCTCACGGTTACTTATGTCTTTACTATGATTACTATGATTGTTATTAATGTATATTATTAGGTATCGTGACTATTTATTTTGTGGGTCAACTGAATGCTTTGTGATTAATGCATGTAGCCTACCTCAGTACTAGAGCTTTTTTTTAGTATTGAGTATATATAGTGTATATATATATATACATATATATATAGTATATATAGTGAATATTTATCAGTTTAAACAGAGAAATTGGTTCCTGCATTACTCCAAAGATGCTTTTTATATTCAGTGTCTACCTAAGGAATATATGTGAATGAAAAATCAACGTCACCACATATACTGTGTATATATAAAGGCAGAGATCATCCACATGTACACACACACACACACTATCTCAAACTGAAGATTAAACAGAAGCTTCTGTCCCGAACCACCTTTCATTTCCCCTGTTTACCTAAACCTTTCATTTCCTTTAACTGACAGGTGTAATAATCATCACATGAATAAAACGTTATATTCAAACTAATTCTCAGTTCCTCTTACATACAGAAGTAGAGGAACTGTCACACAATTCACACTGTGTTAGTCACACTAAACATGCCTGTCTCTGAGGTGTGTACACATCTGAAACCTTTTTTTTTTTTTCAGCACACACAATATTGCGATTGACTCTGTCACTCGAGTTTGACTGGGGAAGGTTTTAATAATATATTGAAAAAAAAAATTTTTAATACTATCATAGATTATATGAGAATATAATATTCACACAAGCCTAGAATGTAGGCTGTTTTGACCCCTAAGTAGATTATTTTCCTATAGCAGCATGTCCTGAAGTGTTTTATTTCTCTTATACCACAGCAATTTTCCAGTGATTACAATTTTTATCTGTTAAAGAATGAGATTATCCCTTTATATTTACAATTAATTTTATGGAACGTCCATGAAACAAATTAGTTCCTGTTATCACTTACATTATAGCAGCTATGAACAGTCGTTCCCTCACCCTCACACAAGTGAGAAGCCCAGTGTGGCTAAAGAAATCAAAATGTAAAACTGTCATAACTCCCAGAATCCCCTGCCAGGAGCCACACCCACTTCATCATTTCTTTCCAGTCATACTCGCTTAAGCTCTTCAGCAATCACACTCTATCTATCTATCTATCTATCTATCTATCTATCTATCTATCTATCTATTTCCCATTATTTTAAGCATATATATTTTTTAAGCATATATATATTTTTAAGCATATATATATATATATATATATATATATATACTTTTTTTTGTCAGAGATGGACGAGGAGACATTCGAATTGAAAACCATATGCTCAAAAAAAGTTTAAAATATGTTATTTACTTATTATTTAATTACTTATTTGTTTTTATTTTATGTTGGTCTTTTTTATAGAGTGGCAAATCAAAGTAATAATAATTGCTTTGGAGAGTCATTTAAACAAGAATAATGAAAATCCAGCTTTCATCATCCTTAAATTGATGCTCATCGGAGACAGTATTCTGAGATAAAATCTTACAAGATCTTAATATATGTGTATGTTTATACTGTGTGTGTGGTGGGCGGCAATGCTGTTTTGTTGCATGGCACCTCAGCTGGAAACCACCTATTAAACTGCAGGGATGAAATTTTATCTCTGTCCGACATAATTAAGCAAAGTCTTCATACTGTAATGCAATCTGCTGCAGCTTAACCCTAACAATTCTCTCCCTGCTTTCGACCACCTGATCCCCCATCAACCATTATTCTGATTCAGGTCAAACATTCACGCTGTCTCCAGATGTCTCCTTCAGGTCCTGAGCACACTAAACTCTACACCCTCCTGGAGCAGCATGGCCAAAAGAAGAGGCAAAGCCAAGTGTTCTGAGTTCATGTAGAGTTTAGGCCTGCCATCTGCAGTGTTTACTGTGCACCACTGACGTCAAAGCACCATCCCCCAACCCTATCCCTTAATAATATTCTGGTGAACTATTGGGGTGGGAGGGGGGAGGAAGGTTTTCTGTGTCCATCACATTAACACTTGCTTCCCTCTCCACGTGACTCATGGCCCAGAAACAGAAACAGTCATTGATTACTGTGCACAGCAGTTTGAGTCTCGTTACACTGTCACCATACCGGATCGACACAGAGTGAACACACACGTGTCAAGTTGGTCTGTTTGAGTCCTGGGCATTATAACAGTGACAGAGAGCTGTACAGGAGATAAATTAAAGCATGCAGGAATCATTAAAGCGGGAAAATAAAAATATCAGGGTCAACTGAACTTGTAACAAAAAATGACAGAACATAGTTTGCCATCTGTCCCATTTAGTAACGTGAGAATGAGCGGGGTTAAAAATTGTAGTGCAGACAGTGGCTAGAGGGCCTCGGAAACATTTTGGCTTTGCTTTTTGTGACATAAACCCACATATACAGTTATTGGTCAGTCCCAGTGAAAGAGGTGTGGCCTCTGTGCCTGTCATTCTCAGTGAGGGAGGCGTGGCATCTGTGCCTGTCAGTCCCAGCTAAGTAGGTGTGGCCTCTGTGCCTTTTGGTCCCAGCTAAGGGGGCATGGCACACACAAAATTGTTACTTTAGGTCGTAGGGCATTTACAGTAAACAAAAATGAATGTCACATGTTCTCCCCGTGCTTGTGTGGGTTTCCTCCAGGTTCTCCAGTTTCCTCCCACCTCCCAAAAAACATGCGGATAGGTGGACTTTAAATAGCTCCGAGGTGTGAATGAGTTTGTGAATGTGCATAATGAACCAGCATCCCCTCCAGCATGTAATCCTGTCATACTGCTATAAAAATCCGACATAAACCAATATGAATAAAAATAGTAAAATTACTATTAATCCTGACACTAATAACAACATTGGACAAGACTGTGTAAGGGTGGATATTTGTGTGGCTCTTTCATGAAAAGGTTATTGTAAATAATGAGCATTATATTCAGCAAGATTTACGCTAAAGTCAGACCCACATTATAATGAGAGAAGGTCGGATGACCATTAGTGTGTGACCAGGGTCACACACCAGCCAGCACGTGATTGGCCTCTTTAATCACACTGAAAGCCATAAACTGTAATAAATAATCTGTAGTTGCACACAAATCCCCTTTGTTTCTCTTCTTGGAAATCAAAGGACAAGCATTGTTTTGAAAGTTTGCTTCTAAACGTGGTTTGGTTGGTGGAAGTGAACCGAAAGAAAATCTCACGTCATTGTATTCAGTTTCACAAAGATGTTGCTTTCTGTTAATTACTGCTCCCTCCCATTTTCCTTTTTTAAAAAAAAAACAAAACAAAACTTTTTGTTATTAAAGACATGGGTTTTCAATCTGACCACACTGGAAATGGATTGTGGCATTGGAAACTTTAATAGATGACACATGACTCCAAACAACCGTTTAACTGTTCTAGTGAATTCCAGCGCTCAGGATCATGAGTCCTTTTGGCAGAGAGAGGGAAATGGGTAGATAATTTAAAAAAAAAAGACTTTTATGTTCAATTTTTAAACCATTAAACTAATCTATCTATGATTATTAATTAAATAAGGTGTTATTACTGCTCAGGAAACTACTAAAAACAGTCTAGGAACATCTCTAAACTTTTAACCTCATTAAAATGCCAGGGGTTAGGAATAGTCATGATATGCAAAATAAAAATGCATCCACATCCCAAATTAATAATCAACTAGCTAACTGCTAGTAAGCTAGCTCGCACTTGCCACTGGTGGGATTTCACTATCTGTATAATATTCTCACAGATTTATGTAACATTATATACAACAGTAACAACCCACATTAGCTAGTACACAGATTCTGTGGCTAAAAGTCAACAACTTTTAGTATTAGCCATGTTAGCTTGTTTGAGTGAAATATGATTCTAAGGACTTCAGTGTCTAATCTAATAATAGCAAACAATTACAAAATGAAAGCAAGACCTGGGAAATTTAAAAGCTTTTGTTAACTGCATACAACTTTTACTGTTATTCATGTTGGCTTTCATTTTGTAATTACTTGCTATTATTAGGATCAGACACTGAAGTCCTAAGAATCAAATTTCACTCATTAAAAGCTAACATGGCTAATACTAAAAGCAGTTAGCTAGCTAACTAGCCCACGTCTAGCTTGCATTCCTTATTAGCAATGTTTCAGTGTCTAATCCTCATAGCAACAAGTTCACTAATGCTAAAAGCAGTTAGATACCGTTGTTGTCAGAGCTTCTAAGTGGCACATCACTAGCTTTCATTACTTATTAGCATGGTTAACTTTTTATGAGTGAAATGTGATGCTAAGAACTTCTGTATCTAATCCTAACAATAGCAACCAATTAAATATGAAAGCTAGAAATGATACATTCAGCATTTACGAGGATTCATTTTAGCTACTTGCAACTTTCTGTGATAACCATGTTAGTTAACACTCAAAAAGCTAACATGGCTAATAGTAAAAGGCTAGTTACCAGAGCTGTTAGGTGGCCCATCTCTAGCTTCCATTCCTTATTAGCAAGGTTAGTTTTTTATGAGTAAAATTTGATTAGAAATAAACCTCTGTGTCTATTCCTAATAGCAACCAATTAAAAAACAACAACAACAACAGAATGAGGCATTCATCATTTACAAGGATTTGTTATAATTATGTACACCTTTCAGTGTTTGCCTTGTGTAGCACCTTGGTCCTGGAGAAACGTTGTTTCGTTTCACTATGTACTTGTATATGGTTGAAATGACAATAAACTCCATTTGACTTGACTTGACTTGTTAGCAATGTTAGCCTCCTGAGTTGAAATATGCTCCTAAATGCTCTTGGACAACTATTCATTGAGTAATAGCACAAGCACAAGGCACTATTACAGCAAAACCCTATAAGGCATGAGCAAGCAGAGTTGAGTAGTTCTCAAATTTGGAAAACACAGAAAAAAAAGCCCATTATGCACAAACTCATATCACCGTTACACCGCCATGCATGTCAGCATAGACATGTACCTAAATGCTAACCGAAGACGGCTTGTCGTATCACAGCAGCCGTCTCATCGATCACAGCCATGACAACTTAATAATATGCAGGCAGCATTTAACAGTTTATATTGACCCCAAAATGTGGTTAGATGAAAGAATTGGGTCATGTTGTGTGACGCTATTTCCACATCACCATCAAAATTGTGAAGGTACAAGCTGCAACACTGCACTGTGGTGACAGTAAGCTGTAAACGCTGCTCATTCATATGCACAGGTGATGAGATATTAGCATGGCGGCCATGTTTAATTAATCAATGTGCATTTTTTTTAATCCTGATGACTGTAAATCATTATGATGGTCAGAAATGAGACAAGAAACTGAACTCATTTCCAACAGTTTTTCATTTGCACATGATGAAATTGTTGTGTAGAGATCACAAACTTTCAGCAGACAATGTTAAGTAAGGGATTAAAGACTTGGGGGTGTGCTGTTATAGGAAAATAATCAAAGACAGTCAGTGTGGTGTGATGTGGCCTGTCATGAAGTGGAGTTACTGTTCACCCTGAAGCTGATTATTTTCCTGTAACAAAACGTCATGAAGTGTTTTATTGCGCATATACCACAGCAATTTGCCAGCAATTGCTTTTTTTTAATTATTTAAATAACATCATATTTTTATCAGTTTATAGTTACATTTAATGTTGTGGAATGTCCATGAAACAAGTCATCTCCTATTATCACTTTTGTTATAGTGAAAAGTCATTTTCTCTCATTCTTTTTAGAAGAGGCGGAAAACCAACTGTTACGACGCACCGACACTGGAGACTCCTTCCCTCATAAATGTTAAATAAATGTATCCTTACAGAAAACCTCACCATCAATGACTATTTTTAGCAATTTTCCGGCATCAACAGGATTAATTTCGACTGAGAACTTATTGAATTAATACAGTATACCTAGCTGTTTAGGCTTAGTGAGAACAAACTGTTCAACAAAACACAGATGTATAGGATCTGTGTATCTGTGACCTATTTAAAGTTTCTAAATGTTCTTCTCAAATGCAAAGTACTTCCAAACCACCTGGGCTTGAAACAGATAAGGACTTTATTTCTCTTTTCAAATGCATTGTTCTATATTTTGTCTTCTACTGAATTACCTAAAGTGTTTTTTTTTTTCAAATATAAACAGCAATAGCAAATTGAGTGACAATGTTGCCTTCAGTGGATATTTTACAATTCCATTATTATAAACAAACAAAAAAATGCAGGTGTTTCTATTACTTTATGATGAGTCTAACACAGCAATTTTAAGACAGGTTATTAAACCCATCTTAAAACCATTGAGTCTGATTTTACTCAGCATCCAACACTGAAACACTGCAATCGAGTTTCAACTACTGAGCAGCACAGGCAGTGAAAGCTCATGGTGGTTATGTTTGTGTGTGTGTGTGTGTGTGTGTGTGTGCTCTGATGTGTGTCCCATATGAGCTACGTACACTGAAAAAAAAATCCTGGATTGAGATTAACTCAAGTAAAGCATGATAACAATTTCTTAGTAAATATAACTGAGAATATTTTAAGGAAGGTTTACATGGCACCAAAGATTATTCTCATACAAATGTACGTCAATTTAACTAGGAGTTAAATTCCGAAAATAAATTTTACTCAAAATTTAGTTACATTGTACGTATAAAACAAGTCATACAAACTTTTGTTCCTTCATTTTAAGAAGATTTTAATTTTCTGCTTCATGCGAGAGAGCTCAAATGAACTACATAAATCACAACACTGTAATAAGTACACATCATCTAAAATAAGTACACATCATCTAAAAATGATCATTACTACTTAATTTCTATTAACACCTTAAATTGTTCCAACCAGAAGTAGTAAATTCACTTACATCAGCCTTCATAAAGCCTGAACTGGCAGAATGCATGACGATTACTTCACTGACATTCGCACGCACACACACACACACACACACATACACCTGACTGAGAAACACAAAGAGGGAGAACCAAGAAAACTTTACTGAAACACTTGATCTTTCGAAACATCTCATAATAGAATAGCCTTAAGCCTTAAAGCCAACACAAAAGAAGAAATATTGAAAACAACCCATCCTTAACTCTCAAAACTAAATGAGTGTAAATGCATATGCAAATCGAGTTCAAAATCACACCCCCAATTTAGTATGCAATTAATTCAAGTAAACGTTAATTCTTTTTTTCAAGATTTGTGAGCACTTGCAAACTAACATTAAAGTTAACCCAGTTGTTGCTGTTCCTCTTTCGGCTGCTCCCGTTAGGGGTCGCCACAGTGGATTATTAATCCACGTATTTGATTTGGCACAGTTTTTACGCCGGATGCCCTTCCTATGCAACCCTCCCCAATTTTTTCCGGGCTTGGGACTGGCACTGAGAGTGCACTGTTGCATTCAACCCCAGTGGCTGGGGTTAGTTCCCTGGCCGGGAATAGAACCCAGGGTGCAGCAGAGGGAGTGCTGTGGCAAAACCACTAGTCCTCCAGGGACCCATTAAATTTAGATCAGTAAAGTAAATAAAATATACATTTTGGGTTTTTGCCACATATTTACATGAATTAATTTAAAGCAATTCTAATCATTTTCTTTTTGTTGTAAAAATCTGGAGCTCTGGATTTTTTTTTTTAGTAAAGTTTTGTGTGCAATCTCAAAATTACACCTAGTGGTGGAAGAAAAAGCTAATGTTAAACAGCAAATCAGGGAAGTACTAGTACCATGGAAACTAAACCTGTCACGTGATGGCTAAACACCATAGAAACCCTGCCGACTCTGCCTTCCCTTTTTCTGAGCAATGCAACTGGTGTGACATGGAAAAAACAAAACACACCACAGGGTAAATTATATTTGAGCAAGTCTGTAATAAACAAGATGTCCTCACATCACCACATCTGCATGACATCAGTGAAGAACTGGATGAGGCAGAAATTTACAGTAAAGATTTTGGGTTGAAATAGTCTTCCATTCCTAGCTACATTAGCCTCATAGCACATGTCTTTGCTAAATGACAACATTTTAGGCAAGAGGGAAGAACGGTGTATTAGATTTCTGGTAGCCGTTTAACAACCATTATTATAAACTTACTATAAAATGTAATATGATCTTTGCTTTTTTGTTGTTGTTGTTGTTTTTTTGCTTAGTTCTATTAAACCAGACAGGGTTTCTGGCTTAGGATGTCAGTATCCTCTTTCTGCTGTTGTGAGTCATTGGTGTTGCACTGGAGCTCATTTGCGTCAGGAACAAGAGGAAGATTGCAGGTTTCAGACAGCCAGCCTCACTCCTGCTACTCACGCTGTTCCATTATGCAAGATAATGCTGCCTTGGCCCTAATGGAGTTATATTAATATATTAATATGCCTACAACTATCCTGACGAACAGTAAATAATGTGAAGTGTATCATACTATAGTATATATGCACCATACTCTTTAACTGCTAACAGGTGGACTTGTTGGAGTCGACTTTTTCAAAAAAAAAAAAAAAAAGACCCACTATAGACTTGTGGATTTGATCTAGTGAGTGACACTTAATGGTGCACTTTATTTATTCGTGTATCAGTGCCTATACTTTATCCCAGCTGTTCTATGGCACTTTATCCCAGTGCAGAGAGTTGGAGATGGTGGAGCAAAGGCGAGTACGCAGACCAGAAAAACAGCCAGTGATTAAGCCTGGTCTCAAGTTCCAACTGCAGCTGGAGAAACTCCAAGCCTGTGTTTAATGTGAGTGCAGAGAGTAATCTTATAACACACCAGGCCTCTGTGGTCAGAAAAGAGCCAGAGAGAAATGGTCGAGGTTCTCCAGAAGCCCCTTCCCTGCATGTAAAGACGCTTAAATCATACAGCAGAGTTTAAGAGCAGAGCATTTGGAGAAAATGGCCTCAAACTCAAGTTGAGAGTAAGTTGCGTGAGGAGACAAGGCTCCAGATTATCATTATCAGGATGAAGTCATTTGGTATTACCGTTAATTCCATAAAGTGAGCCGTGTAATGTTCTTATCTCAGCCGCTAGCTAACTGGTGGTGTGAAAGTCTGAGGATGATTGGAGCCGTGTGGCTGTTAGGTGGAGTCTTTCCTGTTTCAGCACTGAAATACACACAAACAGAGCTTCACATGAGTCATCTCTCAATCGCTGTCTTGAGATTAGTGTCATTTCTGTGAAAGGCTCCATGTTTTGAGCTGTTCTATGGCTAATACTTGAGATTCACATGAGACTAACATGTTAAGATCTCTTTAGATTAAAGGAATAGTTTGGCATCAAATCAAATTTACACACAAATTTCACAATTACAGAAACGATATGTTTGGTGTCTTAGGTTAGATGGAGGTTGTGATGGTTTCCCCACTTTGCATCATGTGGTTCTGTTTGCTTTGGTTTCTATTCTAGTCCTGTCTCCACTCCTACCCTGCTATTGGTTTGTTGCCTGATTGTGTTCACCTGTTCTGTGTTAGTTCTTGATTAGTTTGCTTTTTTATATCATCTGTGTCTCATTGTTCATTGCAAAGTCTTTTGTATTGTGCAATTTGTATCAAGCATTTCCAAGACTTGTTACAGAGGTCTGTCTCACCAATTTTATTTTCCATGAATACATGCCCATTAGGTGGCATAGACATCCATTACATTAGCCTGCAAACTTTAAGGTAACACTCATCACTCATCATACACCTAACATAACACCTCTTGGCTATTCAACTACATTAAGTGAAAAACTGCATAAATTATTATTTTTTTGCCATAATACTCCTTTACAGATATTTCAATTACGATCTTGATTGAATAGTTCATAAAATGCATGTGTTATACTTTTCTTCGTGCAATAGACACATCATTTGTCATTTTCAAATGGGACCCTTTGAATGGCGAAACAAATTACCAGAGTCAGTTGATCCAGAAATATGAATCCGACATGTGACATCATTAAAGATGAAAATGTACATCCAAAAAGTCATGAGCAACTACCTAAGGCAAAACAACCTTTTTTTTTTCCAAAAAATCACATGCTAAATTGGTGAGGACATTAAGATATTATCAGTAGAGTACATTTTCCTTGTACTGCAATGTATACATATATGATGAATAAAGGCTTTGTTCTTCTTTCTTCTAAATCTGGCTTATCAACAAGTGTCTGGTCTCTAGTTTCAGTCACAGCAATGTGCTTAAGTTATGCCAGTATTTCCCATTATCTCATTATCAAGTATGATACATCTCCATCTCCATCTCCCTCTCCCTCCAAATATTTGGATTGATCCTGCAAGCATCAAATGACAAACCCCCAACAATCACATTTGTCCAAGACTTTGTGTCCTCAGGGCTCAGTCTCGACCCTGGATGTTTCACTGAACACCCCCTGTTCTGGCAAGCCTGCTGAACAATGAGAGTCAGTGTTTAGAGTGTTGGCGTAAACACGTCACTGTAGAACATGTCGGCACTGAACAGCTAAATAGTGAGCTTTTTTGTCATAGCAAGTTATGGTGAGACAATTTTAACCCTCATATGCCAGTGGTAGTGAGTAGTCTGGCAATGGAGTGCATCACACTCAGTCACATGGATGTGCCATGACAGTTGCATAACTTTGTGTGTGTGTGTGTGTGCGTGTGTGTGAGCATGTAAATGTAGACTTCAAAATTTCTTTAAAAATGTTCTGAGTTCTAATTCAGAAACAGTAATGATACATGACTGTTTGTGCTAAATAATAAACACATAAAATGCTTTTTAGTGATCAAAATGTTTCTAATATTGTAATATTCATGTGACAGCAGTGCAATGCATAAAATCAGATACAGATACAGGTCAAGAGCTTCAGTTAATGTTCAAACATCAAACATCACAATGGAGAATCCAAAATCCAAAAAATGTTCAATGTGACCATGGCATGGTTGTTGGTGCCAGATGGGCTGGTTTGAGTATTTCAGAAACTGCTGATCTTCTGGAATATTTATGTACAACAGTCTTTAGAGTTTACACAGAATGGTGCAAAAAAAAAAAAAAAACTTCCTACCGTTCTGTGGGCAGAAACACCTTGTTGATGAGAGAGGTCAGATTCCAGACTGGTTTGAGCTGATAGGATGGCTAAAGTAACTCAAATAACCACTCTTTACAACCATGGTGAGCAGAAAAGCATCTAACACACAACACACTGGATTCTGAGGCAGATGGGCTACTACAGCAGAAGAGCACATCGGGTTCCACTCCTGTCACCCAAGAACAGGAATCTGATGCTACAGTTGGCACAGGAGCACAAAAACTAAACAGTTGAAGATTGGAAAAAACATCGCCTGATTTGTGCTGGGACAAATTTTAAGAAATTGAACTTCAGGTATAAAAATAACAATATGATGTTGCTCTTGATGACACACTCAACACCAGTGACCCAGATATTTTTGGTGCTGGTATGTTGGTACTTTTCGCTCTGACCCTGACTACCATTAGTTCCTGTTGGTCCCAGTCTTGAGTAGGTACTAAAAACCATGCAGTTGGATCCTTTGTCATTGAACTGGTGGATGACTTGAAAGGCAAATTTCCAATTTTGGGTGCCAGAACTTTTGGTAAGTGGTGGACTGGGAGAATGCCCTTATTGTGTGTTTTTTGGAAATACTGAGTAATGCACTATAATGCTCATATTCAGTCGGTTATTGGGCAGTCGCAGCAGCGTGTCTCCGTGGGGAAGAGCCCCGTTCATTTCAGCTCTAACACTTAATGTTGCACTCGGCCGGGGGTGCGATTTCATTACTCGCTCTAGATGCCATCGCCGAGATACAGTGTTAGAAAAACAGTGCATGATCTCAGGCAGAAAAAGAGGGCAGACGTTTCAGCTCTCACCTACGGCCTTCATGCAGCGCTTCTGTCTATTTATGGTAACCGGTGTGAATCTGTGATCCATGCATACTGTAGTGCATGTGTTTGTTATCAGTGATCTATAACAACACAAGCACCTTACTCATTTAGGCAGCTGTATATTCTGCAAAGGCTTTATTATATTCCTGAGAGTGGCTCAGCTTATAAAGCTAATCATTTCGTTGAGGTGTGATAGAGTGCGAAAAAAACACTAACGGGACACAATTCACAAAAAAGGGTCATGTGTTTATCATGTTAAGAGAAGATTCCACACAAATGTCTCACTCTTGCGGTACTGACAACTTTTGAGTTGTGACACAGTGTTTACGCTTCTCAATATGACAGAGTCCATAGAGATCGATGCTAAGTGTAATAAATGTAAAGTCATGCTACAAGACTTATTCGTGCTAAGTCTTCTCTTAGACATCTGAAGTAAACCTTGATATTTCAGATAGTCATAAAGACTTAATGGTTATATGCTATTTAAATCATTAGCGTACATTAGCTAGTTTAGCTTGGCATCTATATTTCCCTATCAGTGTTCTCATGACAGTGAGTGTATCGTGTGTTCTCCTTCCCTTCCTTCATGATTATGAAGATTAAAACCGCATAAGATTATATTGGTAGTGTTTGGAGTGCGGCTAATAAAGTTAATAATTTGCTGGTTAGTTAAATCAGGTGTGTTAGAGCATGATAAACACTAATATGCCTAAAAATAATTAAACTAAACGTTCTGACAATGTGTGTTAGCGAGACAATTCCACACAAACGTCCTCCTCTTTTGGTACTAGCGATGTTAGAAGTCGAAATTTTCTGGCATTTTCAAAGTTATGACTTGTGACACAATGTTTATGGTTTACAATGTGAAAGAACAGAAATAGACAACTGTTTAGAGGGTGATGCTAAGCATAATAACCATGACGTTTTAGTCATGCTACATCTTTTCTTAATTATATGTTAAGATATCGGAGGTAAATGTTGATATTTGCAACAGTTCTGTCTCATGTCTATTGTCACTATGACTTAATATTGATAAAATAAAAGACTTTAAGCTGGCTTTACACGGCACAATATTTTTAAAATTATTTTGAATTCTTTGACCATCTCTTGTGACTTGAGATTGGCAGTCTAAGAACGCACAATGTGACATGCTAACCGGTGACTGATTTAGTGCCATTGTGCCAAAGTTCTGGCAGAGTCACAAAAATTTTATTAAAATTTTAGCGTGTAAGCGCTGCTAAGACACTCATCTAAAATCCACCAATAGGAGGACGGCATAGGATGACGTGACACTAACAGGACAGCTACTGTACAAATACAGTAGGGTCAATGGTGAAACATACATTAAGCATGCTAATGGACAGAAAAAAATAACGTTATGCTCACGTTGAAGATATTTTATGTTTACGCGAGCCTGTTTTCCACACACGCTGATTTCCAGATCACGCTGATTGGTAACATAAGACGTCGTTTTCTTTCATTGCAGGGCCATCTTTAGAGGTCATGACATAATCTAACATGGAGGACACACGTTATCCCACAGAATTCGGCCAAGATTTCGTTGAGATCATCTTGTACAGCGTGACGAGTAATGATCTTAAAAGACCGCTGAAATCACACAGCATAAATCCAGCTTTAATGGTTACACACAATAAGATACATTACAGATGCCACACCTCCTTCACTGAGACTTCACTGAGGCAGGAGAGATGGCTGAGAAGAAAAAAGCTACTCACAAACAAGCTGTCACACACACACACACACGCAAACCCTTCCATCCCTCCTCAGTCATATGACCGTGCATGAAGCTGTGCTAAGGAATAAAAAGATTCTCTGTGTGCCTGTGACTATCGGGTCTCGGGGAAGGGAGGATGGTCCACTCGTCCTCACTCTGTCTCCCACACACACACACAGATATGAACATGTACACACACAGAAACACATTTGCTCAGGGTTTGGTTCTCACAGCAGTTGGCACGATTAGCCATGGGAAGAAGGCGAGACTCTGCAGATTAAAACAATTTCCTATAAATCTGAACTAAGGGTTAGAAGGGAGCTTCAGCTCGACAAATATGAGAATTCAGAATGACAGCATCTATAACTTCCTACACCTCACAGCAGCTTATTATTAGACAATAACACATATATCACAAATATCATTTTAGTAAAAGTATATTTATTAGTTTCACACATTTGCACACATTATACAGAGCTACTAAAGGCACTTTGCATGTTACTAAATATGCAAGTCTGTGGAGAGGTGCAGGTCATGCAATTTTCTTAAATATTTCAGAACTGCTCTTTCAAATTTCATAAAAATGTCAGAAAAATGAATGTGACCTTACGTAGGAGTAGACAAAAATTATGGAAGTTATTTATATCGGCGTCTATTTTTCACTTTATTACTAAACTGTAGTTATTGGTATCTGCACTGGCCATCACATTTCACCTCACTGGTTGCTATGGTGATGGGAACGACTTCCTGAATGTCTGATTGATAGATTGCGGTCTAGCAATGTCAGGTAGCTCAGTTAGGATCATTATTTTCAGCTTCATCTCATCATTAGCCGAAAGAGAGTAACAACATATAGGGTATTTTTATAGCTACAATCGAGTTTGTAATTGACTGAACAAATTGAACTTGAGCTCCGCTTGTTGTTGATCCAAGGATGACTCCTGACCTACACAATACTTTCCTCATTGTGTGTGAGAGGAAAGGAGAAAGTAAGACACTGAAATGAATAAGAGAAGAGTGGGAATGTGGGAGAGATCCCATGGCTGAATGAGGTACAGGAAAAATTCCCGGGACTAAAAAAACTATAAATAAACCATATGAGCAGAGTGAACAAATGATGCAAGTACTGAGAGAATATTCATGATGTTGTAAGAAGAGGATATTCAGCATTCAGCATTTTGATATGCAATGCAGTCAATAAAGTAGGTCATATCAGGTTAATATCAGGAACAGAAGTATCACCTTTTTTATTATTATTGATATCAGAGCTGTGAATATCTGCACACAGCTGATAATTATTATTACATTTTTTAAAACATGTGTGAGGCCATTCCGTTTGGAGTTCTTTTCAGCTCTTAAGCTAATGACGAGCGTAGATTTGCAGGAGTGCAGACAGATAATGTAACTTGTGCCTTCTCAATTTGTGAACGAATTCCATGTTATGTTTTTAAGACCTAAATTGTACATAGCATGCTGATATTTGCCTTTTGCCAGACCTGGATAATATGATTCAATCAATCCATGTTGGTTGAATTTCATATGAATGAAGTCACAAGAAGGCCTGTTTATATCCCTATGCACACACCAAACCTGATTTTGACTCAAGCCCTAGACTGTAGTGTTAATCTATAAGTAAACCATAACTGACATTATAATTGAAAACATGAAAGTCTTCCATGGCTCAAGTTGGACATTGCAGTGATATATAAAGCAAATGTCAACTCAACAGAATGGGAAAATAACTCAGAGTGGAAGATGAATTGCCAGATGACTTCAGTTTTTTTTTTTTTTTCCTGAGGTAATTCACTTTTGCTCAGAGATTTCACAAGCGGCACAATGAAGCAATCAAGAGACGCCAGTCCAGTGACGGAGATGAAGGCGAATGGGTTTTAATAATTTATGCTGTTTGAAGATCGGCTAGAGAGACTTACCATCTCTACACTTCATTATTGTTTTTAAAGCATTCTCATTCACAGCCCTTTAGCATTTCCTCTAAGGGGATAGTTACCATCTGAAGTGCTGTCCCAGTACTTTAGGAGCTAAAGTGAAGTTTGGTAGATGATTCGTTGGAGGTTGGTGGATTAAGTCAACATTGATAGACTTTGGGAGCAGAACCTGCCCAGAAAGGGTATTTTCTTTTCTTTTCGAAGCAACAAAAATGGCCGACTAAGGGCAAACAAGAGCAATGACGTAACAAATATTTTAAAATAATTGTTCTGCTATGTTTAAATTGAGTTTTATGTAGGAAAACGACTCCACCTGAACATGACTGAACATAGCACAATAGCTTGTTCAGAGCTAAGAAAGAACATTAACACAATGTTTAGTAATGTATTTAACAAGTTCTATGTATTTATGGAAGGAGTCTCCAGTGTCAGCTCTTTGTAATAGTCAGAAGTAAAACTGTAGCTTTAAGTTTTCCGACATGGGAAAGTCTTCAGGACACAGGAGGTTTTTTTTTTCTGTCTTATTAACTTTAAGAAAGAGAAAAAAGACAGGCTGGTGAGGAAACAAATTTTTATAGCTGCTATAATTTAAGTGAGAACAGAAACATTTTTCGCAGATGTTCCACAACATTAAATTTAGATTAATAAAAAGTATGATGTTTTTCTTTAATAAATAAATATTGGTTACTGTTGTCAAATTGCTGTGGTATAAGAGGAATAAAACACTTCTGGATGTGGACATGTTATAGGAATGCATCACGGCACCTTGTTGTTCATTATTTAACTATAACGGTACTCCCCATCATGTTTAATACTTTTCATAAATAATGTCCTAAAAACATGCATTATATAGTAAAGTTTTGCTTCTTAGTGTTCATCATAACCTTTGCAGTTTAAACTTATAAAAACGGTTTCTACAACAAAAAATGTAGCAGCAACATTGTAGAAATGTTTTTATGTTTATACTTAAAATGCTCTCAGTGCACAAAGAACACTTGACCACTCTGGGAATCAAAACTGATTTGATTTGCACAATGGATTCCCTGGCTACAAGCTGCGAGAACCCTAACATTCAAAAAAACATTGTGCTAACATAAAACTGATAGCTATCTGCGTTAACAGATTGTTTTCTAAACATTATGTTTCTAAGACCTTGTAGGCAGGAAATCAGTCATGCAAATCAAACGTAATCAATTCAGGTAGATTTTTTTCTACTGTTGCAGGCAAGTGCATTCCTGTTGAAACAATCCACACAGGACTACACCATTGTTCTCCATCCTACAAGTGGCTACTTGTGTGATTTCCGAGTTGTGAAGGGAAATCAACAAGTGTATGGTTAAAAACAGCATTTTGTTTGGTTTGTTTCAGAGGACAGCCAAGGGTCAGTTTCTATGCCACTACCTGCCTCGGAAAACTAATGCATAGTCCACATGGTGAACGTGATTTCTTCAAGCAGGACATGTTCCTGGATCAACACTCTTCATAAACAATTATTGCTAGCTTAGGTCCTCGCTTTTCATCTCTTAATCCTGCCACTCCTTCCAAAATAGGAAAACTGTTTGTAGCTGTGCACTTCGGTTCATAAAAATTAAGTTACATTCTTTATTTGCAGTAAACCAGCTGTTTACCTGTTACCTCTTACATTACAGCATCTATAAACGATCGTTCCCACACAAGCCATTTTCTTCTCTCTCTCAAAGTTAATAAAACAAAATAAACCCAGCTTGTCATATTACTGAGAAATCACAAAGGCATCTATCTTTATGGCCTTCCTGTGCAAAATTTAAGTTATAGCTTTACGTCTAACTTTTACAAAGTGCTGGCACTGGAGACAATAATGTAACTTCTCATTGCTTTTGTTACATTGCAAAGAAAGAAAATGTGATCTGCATTTTCTTCAGCCTAACTTTTTTTTCAGGGTTAGAAGCAAGTAAAAATCTCCTCTCAGAAGCTTCACCTCAAAAAAGCTGCATAGAAATGTTCATAACTTAAATGGGGAGCCTAGAAAATCAGCATAAGTGTCTGCTTAACCCAACCGTGAATACAAGCAACTTTCCACACAAACACTGACATCATTTTTTAACTTAAGTCGCTAATTGAAGTAGCCAACTCTGCAATCTGAACATGAACTGCAATCTCTGAAGTAAAAATGTTTGAAAATGATCAGGGAAAACTTCAAGAAGTAAAGAAAGACTACTGTAAATTACTGTTAATTGACACTCATGTCAGAAGTAAGGCTCAGCATTTCAAATATCCTTCAAATATTATCTAATCAAATCCCAAACATTGGATAATAATCCCAGTACTAAGACCAAACCCTGATGGCTTGAGCGGTACAAACTCTGTCAATTCAATTGAGACCATATTGCTGACTATTACAGCCCAGACCACCCATTACCATTCTAGTGAAATTTCTTCCACATTGCATTAACATCGGCCTACTTTAACGTTACTCTCCTGGAGGACTGTAATCCAAACGCTTAGCTTCCTTTTAATTCTCTGCCATGAGACGTCTTTGGATTCTGTCCAACCTAATGGTACTGTGTGGAGACCTGCTGCCCTACCGCTCTGCCTTCTACAACTCGTGTGTGTGATTATGTTCTAGCTCACTGGAACAGGTTGCTTGATTACACCTAACGATTTTGTTTCGCATTCACATACATTAGCTCCACAGATGCTGTCTCTGTCTGCTGGCTGACCTCCATGACCTATGAACTTGACCAATGAATGTTGGATTTTTAGTGTTTTTTGAAGATTTTGATAATTTACACAATTATTAACTCTACACCACTATCTTTTCAAACTTTAGCTAGCAATGCAACACCACAATATGTTTTTTTTATTATTATTATTTATATTATAATTTTAGGATTATTATGATGGAGAAACCTTGCTACATTCTCAAGCTATCTACATGCTTTAGGGCATTTAGCTAATAGATTTGCCACCTTTTCAAATGTTTCCTAGTGTTTTTAGGCTCTTTAGCTAGAGAATTAGTAAATCATGGAATAGGATGCAATACTAGCATCCTAAAATCATTATAAATTTAGCTAGTATTATTTAGCTGGTTAGTTTAACTATTTCTTTTTAAATATCTGACCAGCAATGTAGCAACCCAACCCTACTACATATATGTTTTTCATATTTAGATAGTAATTTTAGGATTGGTATGATGAAGAATCCTATTGCTGCTACATCCCAAAACTATCCTTAAGCTAATATTTTTGAGAATTGCAACATGCATTTAGCAGCCTTAGGATAATACATTTTCAAACCTTTTCTATTTTCAAACCTTA
This sequence comes from Pangasius sanitwongsei, assembly GCA_037576675.1. Taxonomy (NCBI): domain Eukaryota; kingdom Metazoa; phylum Chordata; class Actinopteri; order Siluriformes; family Pangasiidae; genus Pangasius; species Pangasius sanitwongsei. The sequence continues at coordinate 19,863,384 of CM075019.1, read as the reverse complement.
GCTATTATTACAGTACCGGTCCTCCTAAAGCAATAGTTTGGCATAACATGAAACATCTATATTTTCCCCAAATATAGTCAATCAACCAAGACATGTTTGGACTGAAGCTATAAGGGGAGTTTAGCATATTGGGGAGTTTAGCATCATACAAATTACATGAATTCTTGCCTCAAATTCTTGCCTACATTAACCGGTTCAATATTTTCATTTGTCCTATCAATTAGAAGAATACATTCATTCTTAAAGAAATCATATACTGTACAAATCATACTGGAGCTACTGTATATTAACATCTAAATACAAATCCACCATCACAGTTTAGGTCACTCCACCTAACCTGAGTGTGATGCTGGCACAAGTGACACCAAAATATGTTGACTGATATATATATATATATATATATATATATATATATATATATATATATATATATTGTTCCTCTGGTGGAATACATAGAGTTTCTATGTAGAACCCTAAAAGAGTTCTGAAGACACTGAAGAGGCCAAGAACCCTTAATTATCCACTGAACCCTTAAATAAACCTTGAAGAACCTTCAAGTGTACTAAGTACTGAGACAATTTAGCTCAATTTTAAATGCCTGACAAGTTCTAAGTATTAAGAATAAAATAATTCCCAATATTCCCATATATTATGGGTAAAAATGGTACAAATTCTTTAAGGGTTCTTTAGATAAATAATGGTACTTAGCTTCCAAAAAGGTTCTACTTGGAACTCTTTATGATAGGAAACCACTTCATTTTACATGTAGACTCTTTAAGGGTTCCTGATCTTAAAGGAACCATTCCTGTAGTTAAGGTAAAAAAAAAACCTTATGAATCATTGTAGAAACTCAGCGCACTTTGGCTGACAAAGGCTTTTTTGTTAGCAGTTGGCTGTTCCAGGTTTCTTTAGAACCCGGATAAGGTGTTTGGCCAAAACAGGCACCATTGTTGAGCCAGAAACAATTAGAGCCACTCGAGCACTGGCTCTGATATAATTTGTGTAAATGTTGACATTTCCCTCTGCAAGAAACTTTCCTTTTACTGAGTCGCATGGAGACTATTCATTTCAAAAAGTATGCTGAAGGGCACAGAACTTCCTCCGTCTCCAGACTACGCCATAACAGACGACATGGCTTAAATGACCATTTTTTTTTTTTCGACAAATCAAATATCCCACAAGTGTAAATTGAGAATAGTGCTTCGGTTGCCAAGATACATATACTGTACTGGTGACTCACACTTAGAGAAATGTGACCTGAAATACCATTCTGAGACCTTGAAATATCCTGCTGGCAATTTTACATAAAAGTCAAGAGCTAGTGACCCAATATTGTTGTTATTTACTTAACAACATGAATCAAAATGTGTAATTAGTCTGGGGTCAGTGCATGGGTGACGGTACATGCTTTTGAATTAGAGTCGAGTAGGAATGAAAATCTTATTCTAAGGCCTGTGCTCAGGGTCGGGCTACAAAGGGAAAAAAATAAATAATGGTGATACATATTCAGAAGGAGAAAAGAATCTGCCATTATATGATAGCTAGCTAGCTAATATAGCTACAAGGCAGGATGACACAGAAGATCTGCTGTCCTGCTACTTGTTGATGATGTATTGTATGTAGTGAATTGTATTAGAGCAATGGATTATCAGTATAAATGGAAATCAATCTTCTTAACAAAGCACAGACTCGGTGACACTGATGCAGTCAGTCCCCTATTCGCTCCTCAAAATGGCTGCGATTACAGAGTGTGACGTCACATGAAGCAAGGATTCGTTTTGAAAAGTCTATTATTTTGGACAATCACGCCCATCTCCACGCGTTCTCATTTGCGCTGTGGAATAGAGAGCAGCAGTAAGTGGCAAAACACACAACCATGACAGACCTTGGCAGCTTCGGTTCGTTGACCTTTTGTTCTGTTACCAAATGCAGGTAATTAAGTGTTTTTTGCAAAATAAAGCCAAAAGAGCCACTTATCATCAGGCTCTTACTTTCACTGCAGGCCACTAAGCCATCTGTCGTATTCATCTGTGATTGTTTTCATATTTTTATTATTTATTTTTACTATTTATCCCTTATTTTTCTACTACAGCATCTGTGAGAACGAGCAAACTATGAATTTCTTTGTACACTGAGCTTGTACTTATGATATTTAAAGTTATTGAATCTTGAAATCTTGTGTTATCATGTGACGCCACGTGCTATAGTAAGATCGCCACTAAATGAGAAAGTAACACAAGTTATGCTTTTGTGAAATAAAGGTGTGTGTTTACACTAATACTTTGGCATGACTTTTTGTGCTATATGGTATTGGTATCAGGTTAATATAACTGCTGTCTGTGTATTTTTCTTAGTTCAAGGACTTATGCAATGTAGTAAGCTAGTACTGCTTATTCTTTAAGTTAGGCGAGATCAGCCTGGAGTAGGGAAGTGGCACATGCAGTAAAAAAAAAAAAAAGGTCAGAGTTTGAGTAATTTAGTCTTCACATTTCAAGTCAATTCATGTTGATTTCTGAGTATTTTATGTAAAAAGTAAACAGTAATCCCCATGTTCATAATACTGAAGCAGAACTTTAAGAAAACTGCTGATCAGTAAACACAGAGGGACAGTGTCTATAGTAAAACGAAACTGTTTTTATTAATTTAAGCTACTTATCTATTGTAAAAGAATATGATATTGAACATATTTAGGAAAACAGTATTCAGTTTGCAGCCATCAATACTTTTTCACAGTATTCTGCCCACAGCTTTGTGCACTGGATTTTTAATGTCAATTACGTTTAAAACAGTTTTTCTGTGACCACCAAGAAAAACGGAGAAGAGAAGCGATTTGGGAATTGTGAGGTAATTATTAATTTTTCTGAAAAGCTGTGTCCAAAAATATTCCTTGAATTGCTAGCTACAAATTCTTCCCCAAAAACCTACTTTTTTTGTCAGAAGAATGGCTTCAGTATGCCATTTACCAGAAAAAAAATCTTTCAATATAAATCTGATACAGAAATTTGGATATTTTCAGTAATTTCCTAGCAAACAGATACAGCTATATACTTGTTTTTAGTTAGCTAGCAAATAGATGATTCTATATGCTTGCTAGCTAGTTAATGTTTTGCAAAGATGGCACAAAACAGCAAACGTCAGTCATGTTGCTAACTGCTGCCTTTTTAAAATGTCCTGAGTAATGTTTTAGAGAACTACTATACCTAGCAATATGACTCAGCTCAGGCCATCTTATATCCCATCTCCTCTGAGAAAACATTTGGGGAAGTAGAACTCTTGCTAGTTAATATATGGATAAGTGTTAAACTATTTTGAGGGTTTTAATCAAATATTACACACAGCTATGTTTAAAAAAGAACATGATCAATGATTAAGCCACACGAAGCAATGAAAATGCTGTAGAGTATTTTTAGTATTAGCCAGATAGTTAGCAAACAAATAATGCTATCTTCTTGCTAGCTAGTTATGAGGCTGAGGCATAAAGAGCAAGTGCAAGTTATGTTGCTAATCTGCTGCCTTTTTAAAATTATTTCACATGAAAGTGTTTTATTATTAAGATCAAACAGTATATTGTGTACTTTTTTTGATAACTATTATAGCAATGCAGTTACAACAGGAAATTACAGGAAAAGCTCAGATCATCTCAGATCCCATCTCCTCTGTAAGGAGGTTTCGGGAAGTAAAACTCCCGCTAGTTAATATATGAGTCCGTTTTCAGGGTTCTGAGGGTTTTAATCAAATATTTCATATATTTATGTGTAAAGAATTAATATAATCAATAATTATCAGCCTGCCTTCCACCCAGTTTATTGTATTATAACCACACAGAGCTGTGAATGCTGCAGAGTATTTTGTAGTAATTAGCCAGCTAGCAAGCAAAAATAATGCTATCTGCTTGCTAGCATGTTAGGCTAAGACTCCACCACTCAGCAGGCATATGTCATATTGCTAATCGGCGCCTTTTTTTTTTTTTTAAAAAGGTCCAGTTAAATATTTCACATGTGGTTTTATCATATTGAGATCATATTGCGGGTAAAGTTTTTAGGAACTATTATAGCTAGAAATTTAGCTAGCTTTAAGATACAAATAAACAGCAAGTGTTAGTCTTGTGGCTAATCCAAATGTGCCTTTATGACTGAGATAATATTGTGAGTAATGTTATATTATTATAGCTGGAAATGCAGATAGCTTTAAGACGCCACTAAACAGCAAGTGTTAGTCATGTGGCTAATCCACTGCCTCTTAATATTCAGATAAATATTCCACCCAAATGTGTTTTTAATCACAAAGATAAAATATTGTGTGTAATGCGATATTATATTTTGTTATTATAGCTAGCAATGCAGCTAGCTTTCAGACTTAATCACAGGAAAAGCTCAGGCTATCTTATCTCAGGAGATGTTTGCTTGGGGAAGTAAAACTCCTGCTAGTTAATATATGGGTGGATATTGAACTATTGACATTTGAATCCTTTTAAAGGGTTTTAATCAAATATTACATAGTTATGTTTTTAAAAAAGGACACAATGGATTGATGATTATCAGCATGGCTTCCGCTCAGTTTACTGTATGAAAGCCACACGAAGCTGGGATAATGCTGCAGAGTATCAAAACATCCATTTAGGCTAATGTTACCCAGCCATCATGTGATGTAGCCGATAATGGAATGGAGCAGTCGCTCAACATCTCTTCATCTGTTCGACTGCTGAATGACAGCAATGACTTTCAGGAAGACGAGGAAAACATTTGGGTGCAAGTCATGTCTATGTGTGTGAGTGTGTGTATGTGAGAGACAGAGAGACAGAGAGAGAGAGAAGAGAGAGAGAGAGAGAGAGGAGAGAGAGAAAATGTGTCCATGTTTTGTCAGTGTTATTGTACTTCGTCTCCTCTTGGCTGACCTTCTGAAGCCGAGTGGTGGATTTAGACTCAGCTCAGGAAGCCAGATTTGGACTAGATGCTCTGTTAAAGGCATTATTAAGTCCACACATTTGCTAGCTATAAAAATCCATATTTTTCTTAGCAAGCTTTCATATTTATGTATCAAAATCATCAAAATGTTATGTTAAGCATTTCCACACTGACAGCATTTTCCTGAAACTCTCCCAAATTTAATTTAGGAACATATCTAAGCATCTCAGTGTATGTAATATATCATGTATTACGGAGCTGTTGTAGTTGGCAATGCATGTATATGCATAACATTAAATAAATAATAATTTTAAAAAAAAAGTCTAATTCAGATTCAAACCAGCAAACACACTCCAAAAAATAACATCCTAGCAAGTGAAAATATCTTGAATATAGTCAAATTTATATAGTATTTCCAATCATAAAATTACAGTAAACCAAATATAAGATTATATTTATATATTTTATATTTTTATATAAAATTAAAATATTAGTCGGGTTTATCTACATTCCTTAGTGAGGTTATGATAAAACAGATGTAAAATTATTAAGCATATTTTGAGACATTTTTATTTATTTCAAGCTTGAAATGTTCTTCTTCTACTGGCAGATCTTTTCACTTTTTTCTAAAAATACTGTAAGTTTAACTAATATGCTTATTGTATTGTATATTTATTATTATTTCACAATGAGAAATATTAGATGAATAAATACAATTAATTTGCAGTGAAGGCATCTCAAAAGTCCCGCATGCTCCCACAAAAATCCATAAACATTCAAGTTATTTGGTTCGTATTTAAAGTTACAGAGGTTAATGTTAACCTTTCCTTACACCATCACTGCATCATTCATTCTAATTAGTGCCAATTTCTAATGAAATCAAGTTGCAACTCTTCAGTAGAGAATGCATGAATAAAACAACTTTTCATACATTGTGTTTCTCAGTGTTGTGCAATTTCAAATATTATAGAGGATATTTCAGAATATTTCAGGATATTTCAGGATATTTCAGGTTATTTTGGATGACCAGGATATTTGAGTTTCCCCATTTAGTAATTTTTCCCTTCACTGCTGGAGTTCTGGTCCAACACACCCCTTAGCTTTGATACTTTTTTTCTCTTCTTTCATTCTGTCTCTGCCCCTCTCAGACCTCCGCCCCTCTGGCGTCTCTATTTCCCTAATGCGTCCTCACGCAGGTGCGCACACACACACACACACACACAGAGAGAGAGAGAGAGAGAGAGAGAAAGAGAACCTTTAGTAGATGACTAGTTCTCCACCCACAAACTGGCTAATTAAAGATTCTGTTCATTTTAGTTACAGGAAAAGGTTATTAATGAGCTGTACTGTCTGAGCACACACACACACACACACACACACACACACACACATAGAGAGAGAGAATCAGAAAGGTGTGCTGAGGAGGGGGGGTGCATGAGTCCTCTCTCTCTCTCTCTCTCCATGATAGGATAGGATAGACATATGACATACAAAAAGGAGGAAAGTGAGGGAGAGAGGGAGCAAAGGAGAGAGGGAGAGAGGGAGGGGTGAAGGACTCCTCTAACAACCATTGCTCAACATCACCTCCTTCGCCATGGAGGAAAAACAGCATCCTCCCTCCATAGATGCTGAGCTGAGCACCATACCTCCACCAATCAAAACACAAAAAGCGTCTGAAGCTTGCAGAGGTGATAAGAGAGGGGTGTGTGTGTTTGTGTGTGTCTGTGTGTGTGTGCATTAGAAGAAAATAAGAGCTGTCTCACCGTTTGTCCATTCAGTATCACCGCAGATGATCCTTCAGAGACAGATAGGGAGTGTGCGAGCCTTCCTGTGAATCTCCAACATCCTCACATCTGTGTGTATCTCACACTCCCTCTCTCTCCCCTTCACACACACACACACACACACACACACTGATGAAGCACTCTCACTCTCCGTCTTTTTCCGTTCCCCTTCCTGTTACGGTCGGTGTGCCGTTCCCTCTCTTGTTAGCTCTGAGGCAGTTAAGAGACACTGCAGCGATGGGGGGAGGAGGGCGTGTGTGTGCGCACGCATGAGCTGTGCTCTATGTGTGTGTGTTTGAGAAAGGGCGTGCAAACTGAGGGAGGAGTCATGCAAGGATAGAAAGGAGAAGAAGGGGAAAATGTACAGGATTAAAGAATGAGAAAAACAGAGGGATTGAAAGATAGAAGAGATTAAAAATGGGCTGAAATCAGAGGGGAGGGAAAATGGAAGGTTGTGTGTGTGTGAGAGAGAGAGAGAGAGAGAGAGAGAAAGAGAGAGAAAGAGAGAGAGAGAGCAAGATGGCAGTGTTTACAGATGTACGACAATCCTGCTGTTCCTCGGTTGTGATTTCATTGATGGCTGAAAGAGCATGTCATAGAAACTGAGAGAGAGAGAGAGAGAGAGAGAGCAAGAGCGAGAGAGACACAGGGGGAGAGAGAGAGAGTGAGAGATGGAGGGCGGGAGAGAGGGAGGGAGTAAAAAAGGAAAAGGGGAGGGTGACTGGTGGAGGGAAGGGGAGCATTCTGTTTCTGTGCCAACTGCTCGTGCGTATGAAGTGCCACTTCCTTTCCAGGCAATGCTCCTGTCTGCGAGTAATAAATAACACAATACATCCTGAAAAGGAAGGAGGAAGAGGAGGAGGTGGAAAAAGATGAGAAAGAGGAAGATGAGGTGGAGAAAGTTAGAGAAGAGAAAGGAGTACAATGAAGAAGAGGGAGGTGAATGGGAAGGAAGGAGCATGATGAGGAAAGTAAGAAAAAAGTAGAGAAGAGAAGGGGCAGAGAGTAAGGAGAAAAAAAGCAGCAAGAGAAGGACAATAATAGAGGGGAAAAGAGAGGCAGAGGACGAGAAGTGTGAGAGGGAGGAGGAGAAGGAGGAGAAGGACAAAAAGCAAGATAATGAGGAGTAAGGTGGAAAAGGAGAAGGAAGAGTATGAGAAAGAGGAAAATGAGGAGGTGGAAGAAAAAGAAGGAGAGATATGAGAAGAAGGATGAGGAATGAGAAAATGAGAAATGATGTGGAAAAGGAAAAGGATGAGAACAGGAGCAAGAGAACAAGGGAGAACAGGAGCAGGAGGAAGAGAAGGATAAGAAGGGTTGAGGAGGAGGACGATGGGGAGAAAAAGAGGAGGAGTAGAAATAAGAGTCAAGAGAAGGATAAGAAAGAGCACATGGAGGAGAGAATGAAGATGAGAATAAAATGTGAGAGCAGTAATAGTAAAAGAGGAGTGGAAGAAAAGGAGAGGTAGGGGAGGAAGAGTAAGAGGAGGAGGAGAGAAAGAGAACAAGAAAAAACAGCAAGATAAGGAGTAAATAAGGAGGAGAAGGCAAAGAATGAGAAATAGAAAAAGAATGAGGAGGCAGAAGAAAATGAGGAAGAGAAATAAGATAAGGTGTTAAAGGAAGGGGATGAGAAGAGGAGCTAGAGAACAAGAAGAGCAAGAGGGTGAATGAGAGCATGAGCAGAAGAAAGGAGGATGAAAAGGAGGAGGCAATGTATGGAAAAGAGGAAAAGAAGAGAGTAGGTGGAAAAAAGAAAAAGAGGAAGAGAAAAGTGAGAAGGATGAATACGAATTGGATGAGAAGAGGAGCAAGAGAGTAAAGAAGCAGTATGAGAAAGACAAAAAGGAGGGGGAATGAGAAGGAGAAGTATGAGAGGAGGAGGAAGAAAAGGAAGAGGAGGAAGAGGACAAGATAATGAGGAGCAAATAATAAGGAAGGAGAAGTAACAGAACAAGGCATAATTTGAGAAAGAGGAGGAGAGGGAGGAGGTCAAAGAAAAAAAGGAGGAGGAATATGTGAAGCAGGAAGAGGAGGAAGAGGAGGTGTCAAAGGAGTGGAGCAAGTGAACAAAGGAGGTATTTGTGGGGAAAAAAAGACGAATAGCAGGAGGAAGAGGTAGAGGGGAAAGGAGGATGATGGAGAGGAAAAAAGAGCATGAGATAACAGATGGAGTGTGAGGAGGAGTTGGAAGAAGAGCAAGAGTAGGAAAAAGAGAGGAAATGAACCACAAGGTGGTGAAATGAGGGAAATGGAATGAGGAAGAGGAGGAGGAGGAAGGTGGATGATGAAAAGGATGGTGAATATAAGAGGAGCAAGAGGAGGTAAAGAAAGGGAAAAAAACAAGCATACAAATGCCCTAGGTACAAATAAATGGCATTGTTATGAATTACTCTATTCAAATGTGTGTGTGTGTGTGGTAGCATTTGTCACAGCTCAGTCCCTGTGTACCAATACTGTTTTATACAATGATCTCCACTTCACTTGAAGCGAGAATTCGACCAGGGGGAAAACACAGTTCAGTGTTAAAACATTAATGAAACACGTCCTGATCCGTGACTTTTTAAAAACGCGCTGTCGACATTAAGCATGATCATCTACACGTTTTTCCGTAGAATGGTTTTCTAAATCTAAATAAACAACAGAAACACTCCTTTTTCACCTGGCTTCTCTTCTCAAATCCAATATCAGTCTCAAGTGGAGGCTCGGCAAGTCGCTAAATCAGCATGTGGCCACTTGTAAAGAATATTTCACACGAGCATCCTCCATATGCCGCACTTTCTGAGCCAGATTTTGTGCAGACGGAATGGGCGCGGCTCCAGAGGGTTTCCGCAACCTTTTAAGGAACTACAGAGTTCCAGAAGGTTCTTAAAGGAGTTTCTCACTGCAATGTCTGTGTTGTTATATAAACGTCTGTTAATGTTATATAAAATATAAAATAGCAAAAGTGACACAAACTGTCTAACACTGATGCCATTTTGGAAAATAAATGTCAGGGAGTGTTGCCAAGATGGCCGCCAAGTGGGCTAGACTATAAGGACTATAAGGATTTTGTTTGTGCTCAGAACTGTAATCTGATGGCAGTACAGTGATATTCTTGATCATTTGAAATCAAGCAGTTCTGTTTTTTTTTTCTGTGAGGAGTTCCCCAGTTTGCATTTTTGCATTTTTGGAAGGAGTCTCCAGTGTCAGTGTTTTGTAACAATCAGAGATAAGGGTATCTTACAGTCCTCAAGATGGAACACTTTCTGGTTTCTCTGTAACATGACAAGCTGCTTTTTTTTTCCTTTTCACTACGGGAGAGAAAAAAGAGAGGATGCTATATCACAAGTCAGGACAAATTCGTTTCGTGGATGTTCCACAACATTAAATGTAACCATAAATGGATAAAAAAAAAAGTATGACGTGGCATCCTTTAATAAATAAAAAAAAACTATAATTGTTGGCAAATCGCTGTAATTCTGCGTTCTGCTCCAACGTATTTTAACCAAGCACACCTCTACCAGTACGCTATTTGAATAAGATCGGTATGTAATGAATAATTTAACCTCTTTTTTTTAAAAATATTGAGCTTAGCCCACTATGTGTGTAAAATTGGTAATTTTCATGACTTCTCATTAGACTCGTGAAACTTCTCTTCTCTGCAAACACAAAAAAAGCAAGATAATGAGGTGATAATGAGGAATAAGGTGGAAAAGGAGAAGGAAAAGTATGAGAAAGAGAAAAATGAGGAGGTGGAAGAAAAAGAAGGAGAAATATGAGAAGATGGAAGATGATAAGGAAAAGCAAGGGGATGAGAACAGGAGCAAGAGAACAGAGGAGAACAGGAGCAGGAGGAAGAGAGGAATAAGAAATAGGAATATGGAGGAGGAGGAGGAGGAGGAGGAGGAATAAGATGGGAAGAAAAAGAGGAGGAATAGAAATAAGAATCAAATGGTGAATAAGAAAGAGTGTGTGGAGGATAGAAAGAATACAGGGAGTAAATGTGAGAGGAGTAAGAGGAGGAGGGGGAGAAGAGGAGGGGGAGGACAAGAAAAAACAGCAAGAAAAAAAGGGGCTTGCACGTCACATGGTTACGTGGTATGGTAACATGGGTATTTTCAAAATGTGGAAAGCCTCTGTATTCTTATCCTAAAGGATTTATAAGGTAAAACTATCCGTCTTAGTATCTGTATTGTGCTAAAACGTGACCTGCAAGCCTGTTTGTGTTTACAGAGAAGAGGGGAAGCTACTCATGAAATTGATATATGCTTAGAAAAGTGGTAATTTTTTTACATTTCAGTCTCGAATAGCTAGTGGTAGAGGTGGGCTTGGTTTAATTAATGTAGCATACAGAGCATTCAAGTGAAAGTTCGATGCATTTCGATATGTGCTTGTGCCAGAACGTTGCTATTCAACATGAAGTGAAGTGAAGTGACGTGTAGCCAAGTATGGTGACCCATACTCGGAATTTGTGCTCTGCATTTAACCCATCC
>CM075019.1:19834810-19848379 GCA_037576675.1 Pangasius sanitwongsei | reverse complement strand
CAAATCCATTGTGGTGGTGTATAAAGGCAAAATCACAAAAACTCCGCCATTGTCCAAATACTTCCGGACCTGACTGTGTGTGTGTATGTGTATACTTATATATACACTTATATATACATATATAGCTTTGTTTACCTACCTAATACTTGGATAAGGTTTAAAAAAAAAAACATTCAAGCTAACAACTGCTGAATAAATTAAAATTAAAATAGCAATTAAAATAAATCTGAGCTTTGGTTTGGCAAGTCTGAAAGCATTTCATTTTCATTTTCAATTATGGACAAAAAAGAAAATAAAGGTTCAAGCTAAAGATCAAAGCTAAAGGTTCAGTGACTGAAATATCTTTTTAAAAAATCCAGAAGATTATTACCTAAGACATATAGTAAGTTTAAATGGGTTTGTAAGTGAGAGATTTGTTAAATTCAAACATTATGAAATTTGGTCCATAATGCACTTTGCTCAGTGTTACCAGACATAGCTAACTTAACAAGAAGTGGTATAACTGACGCAGTTCTCTGTGTTTTTGATACACCTTCCTTCTTTTCTGTTTCTCTGCGCATAATGGAAAGTGTTTTATTGCTTGTACTGGGGTTATGTTTGTTCATACATATATGTCACAGTGTGATAATTATGTGTACTCAAATGTTGTCTAGGTAATAAAGAAATATACAAGTTGAGACATACCTATCATGTTCATTGTCTAATGGAACAGTTTTTATTTGATTATTTGAAAGGTATTAAAGAACTTTTTGGAGAGAATAAAAACAAACAAACAGAAATCCCTAATAACTAAAGCTGGTAAAGACGAAGGCTAGATGTGGGTACATGTGATTTAAATGCATGTTAACAAAATGTGATATGTATGAAAGATAATGTGAAAATAAATCAAATCATGTGCAAAACATTGACATGAAAATAAGTGAGAAACGTGAAAAGAAATAAACGTAACAAAAAAAGAAACAAAACGTAGAAAAATGTGAAATATTAATGGGAAAATAACTGAGAAATGTGAAAAGAAAAATCAAGAGATGTAAATGAATCATGCGTAAAATATGTTACAGTACATGTGAAAATAAAAACACGAGTCATGTGAGAAATTAACATGTGAAAATACAAGAATTAGGTGTAAATAAATAACAGGTGAAAATAATTGAAAAATGTGGGGGGGAAATAAGAACAGATGCATTAGATGTAAAAAAAAAAAAAAAAAAAAAAAAAAAAAAAAAGAAAAAAAAAACGTCAAAATAATTAAATTAAAATTAAAACCAAAAAACTTAAAGTAACATTGTTAATATTGTATCTGTGGATACTATTGCTGTATACAGTTTCAGGGCATTGTTCATATCTCATCAGTCCACTTTTAATACCACCATTCCTGCCATATTTAGTGGTCTGTTGAATTTGTGTGTGTAGACACATTATCCTCCGAGTGTGTGCTGCTGTGTAGCTCACTTTACACAGGACTGTCACTGTGCCTCTACTGGCAACCCGAGCGCTTCGTTCTATGCTTACAGAAACGCAATACCCAAAAGAGATTAAGCGTGTCCATGCTAGACAGGCACCATGTTAGAGCTTGTTCTGAGTCCAGAGTGTGTCTGCTCGATATCTGCGCTACCAGATCGAGGTCCCTCTGGGCTCTGCCCATTTGTTTTTCATCCCAAACACTTTCACTTACACGCTTGCAGTGCAGAAGATCCACAACATGCTGGTATGTGTGGTCCTTAATCTGCCTGACAGAGTACACATCACATGCTTCTCTTCATCTCGTTCAACTGGTTCACTGCGGCTGCCTTTAAAACACACACAAAATTAAATAATGCATGAACAAACATACATGCTGGAAGGTTCTTCGGTGGTTTGCGTCTTTCAAAAAATGTTTCGTTTATCATTTCTGAAGTAACAACCCATTCACAGGGACTTGTATGGATGATGCTGTACAGAATCTAATTGTAATAATAGACAGATTTGTTATTTAACAAAGAAGAATATATAATTGAAGAATATAATGGAAGGAGTCTCCAGTGTCAGCATGTTGTAACGGTTAGCTTTCCACCACAAAGACTAGATACGGACATTATTAGTTTCAGATTGAAGTCTTGTTGTATTAGCAAAAAAAAAAAAAAAAATTCTCATTTTAAACATTTATTTCTAGAAAGTTGTGAAATGATCTTCTAATAGAATATGAAAATATAAAGCTTGAAATGAATGAAAGCATCTAAAAACAAACTGAATTATATCTAAGGTCTCAGAAAAATGAGTATATATAGGGCTTCTCTAATGCTACTGTTCTACTATGATGCATTATATTATATTCTACTATAACGATACTATTAATTACCACATATGACAGCACAGTCATTTTCTTCGTATCTATGTAAAAACAGGGTCTGTATGGAAACAGCATGACCAGTTGGCAGGAGATCCATACATTTCCTAAATATTCCAGTGTAGTCTTGTTTAAGAGTAACTATGAAACACAAGAAGACCCCGTACAAGTATTATGAACATGCTGGCTGGTCTTTTAGTCATATATATATATATATATATATATATATATATATATATATATATATATATATATACACAAATCTTGTGTGCAATAATCTTATATTTCACTTCATAATAGAAATATTAGATAAAGATATCCACGATTCACAATATTTTCACTTGCTCATTTTTGCAGTGATTCTTTTTAATTGCAGTGATACTCATTTTTGTGATTCTTCTGCTGTCACAGGTTTGAGACTATCTGCCGAGTACTATCACTTCTTATCTCAAGAGTCCCCTTTCTGTTCTTTCTCTGATTATCTGGCACTTTGTGATCAATCTTAACCACTCGTGTCACTGTTAGCTTCTTTAACAGCTCTGTGCTTGGACTGACTTGCTAAGTATTATGTAAAATGTATGTAAAAATCTCCTTATAAAACAAGAACAAAAACACATGTTTTATATAAAAAAGTACCATAACCTTTGTTTATGAGAGTTCAAGTGGGAGGCAAAAGGAGGAAGTGGTGACTATTATGATCTCCCCTAACATACCACATCTCATCTCCACGTCCACTTCTTCAGAATGCCCCTTCAAGATCTACACGTCCTTTTTCACTAATGACGCAAATCTACACACTCCCAGACAAAACTGGAATTCTCTTCCAATTCTTTCACATGACCATCTCAACCATCATCTATTCTAGCCAAGCTGTGGTGTTTATCATGATTGTTAATCAGCTCCCTGGGGCTGAACATCTGATTAAGGGTCAGACCCTGAACATTCTCCTGATGTCTTTCTCATGGTCTGTCTTTCATTCCTTCTCTTATCCTATTCCAGATTTGAGCCCCCTCAATGCTCTAAAGCCACTTTTAATGCTCTAATAAGGCTTAAAGAGGCATTTGGGATGTCTGTCCATTCCTTCCTCCATCCCTCTAACTTTAATAACTGGCAGTAAAGGATCACAAGTGCAGGTTTCACAAGTTTATGAACTAATGACTAGCCAGATTGGCAGGGCTATGATCTTTCAAAGAAAAAAAGGCATCAGTATAAGGTTTCATTTGGCATCCAAGGTGGATTATTTTGGTCTTTTGTGGAGCACAACAGCACCACCAATGGTCATAAGAAAAATAAACAGAGTGGTATGAAAAAGCAAGAAGCGAGGGTGGGGCTGATTTCTTTTAGTCTAGACCATAGATTCATGCAGCCTATCAGTGACAGTTGTGTCAGGTAATTACACAGAGTGACACACCCCCTAGATTTGATCTCCATCTGTAACAAATCACCAGCAGTGACTGAGAAGGCACATGTGAATTACCGTTGTGGGTGTAATGAATGTGAACAAGGTGGATTATTTTCTCTGTCATTCTTTTTCCCCCAAATGACCTTTAGAGGAGAAATGTAAAGTACACAAAAGGACAGATGTTAGAATAGTAATTTTAGGGGGGGGGGGTTGTTTGAATGAAAGAGTTACAATTTTACTGTGTTTTGTTTTGTATTCGGAGGAAACACAACATGAAGCTAGTAGAGCATCACAAGGTCTCATCAATGGCATAATGACAGTGATGTGGGGTAAACAATTTCACACGCACTTAAAGATAAATAAGACATTTTTAAAGAATGTTGCAATCATGTATGCAGCTGTCTATTTATCTTTAAGTGTGTGTGAAATTGTTTACCCCACATCACTGTTATTATGCCATTGATGAGACCTTGTGATGTAATGCATTGATCAACACTAAAAGGTTTATTGTTGAGCTGTTGATTGATACTTGATATTAGTGCTCCGATCTAATGATGTCACTAGTGGTAATTAGTAAGTTGACAGATCAGAACCCAAGACTGCCATGGACATTGGGCCCTAAAGCAAAATGAATTGCTCAGTTGCTCCAGGCATGCCTTACAGTGGCTAACAGTGGGGCATTGATGGCTCAGTGGTTAAAGCTTTGGGCTACTGATTGGAAGATGTTAAGTTCAAGCTATCTCTGTTGGATAAAAGTGTTTGCCAAGGGCACAAATGTAAATCCATATTCTCTGACACCAGGGTTCTCTCAGAGAGCCCCAGCTTATGTGGGGGAAATGGCTATTACTAAATTATATTAAAAGACACGAGGGGTATGAGCAGGGCTGCTTCTGAACCTTTGGGGGCTCATCCTAACTGACCTCCACCCTATCACCTCAGCCCAGAAGGTTGTTTTTAAAGTGGACTTCGGAAGTTGGACCTCTGAAGTTGATGTCATTTTCGACCTCTGTGCATTCGAGGTACAAAGTGGGGAAAAACTTTTTCCTGGTCAGAGGTTGGGAATTATGAGTTACAATCTCTACACGGCTGCAGCATAAGTTTCAGCCTGTGACCAAAAGTCTGCTAACTGTGAAGTTAGCAGTTGCCAGGAGAAATACCAATGCCAGTGTCCCATCCTACAGAGGCTGATATCCTGAACACATGATCCCCTGACTGCTTGCTTTAGAGTGGCAATCTTAACAAGATGGTATGGCTTTGCATGTTTTCCCTGTGACGTCGTGGAGAACCAAAAAAACATGAATGAATGTGTTCCTGTGACACGCTCTGGATCCACCGCAATCCTGACCAGGATAAAGTGGTTACTGAATATGAATAATGAATGAATGTTAACAAGATTTACAGTGAGATCTAACTTGCTAACAAGTTTGTAGTTTATTACCTAGCTAAAATCTTGCAAGCTCACATTATGTAGGTAGCACATCCCTGCAGATGTAGATGTAGCTTGTTTAGTTAGCTAGCTATCACAGCACATTAACTTTAGCTTCTTTACTCAGCAGCTAGCAGCAACAAATTTTTGAAAATGATTGATATTACCACTTGTACGACCATCCATATAAAGTAGGGTGGGGGAAAAATGAAAATAATAATTCTGCTGTCGCATATCAGAATTTAGGTTCAAGCCCCTGTCTATGTTATTTCAAAATCTTTCAGATTCATAACAAGCCTGTTTAATTCATAAATACCAAATCAGTCCATGATGGATGTCAGCTTAATGGCTAAGGGAAGTAGGTGTGTGTGTGTGTGTGTGGGTGGGGGGGGGGGGGGGCTCTAGACAACTGACACTGAGCATCTCAGTGACTCAGAGTGTTTGTTTTAGTGATACAAGTCTCATCCTCATCCCTGCATTGGAATGAATCAGGGTAAAGACACTGAGCACTCCTCCTGTTTTTGACCTAGATAACATTCAGCAGTGAATGCGCTTCCCTCTTTCTATCCCTCCCTCTTTTTCTCCCACTCCCTCAGCCACAATTCATTCTTTTCCTCTTGTTGAACCCATACACAGAATGCATGATCGTGTTCAGTGTCTAAATGTCAAGGGAGCACGTGATGACATGATCAAGCTCCACAATAAAATATGTGTGCAATTCTCATGCACACTTTGGCTTTTCAGGCCAGTTATTTTATATCATAAAATAAATTAAGTCTACATGTTTATAACAAGAATTTGTATTTGTTTTAGCAGGATCAGAATTAGATAATAAGCCTCGTTGTAATTCTTGTCTCATGCATGTGCGCGGTTTCATTTTTCCTTGACAACACTGCCACCCCGTGGTTGTTGGTGGTAATACAGCTAAACAATGCGCACATGGCTAAATATGCACATGCAATGAAATCAGGTTTTTAGCACAATTATGTGTTAGATGTCATTGTAAAAATTGTTTCCCTAATTTATCACTGCAATTATATTAAAGAGCGCCATATAAGGACAGTGGTAGATCAGTGGTTAACCTCAAAATGCTCAGCTCTATTTAGCTAGTAAGACTATTAGAAAATTTTGTAATGACCTATTTCTCTGTACTTGACTGGATGTTAATACTACTTGGACATCATATACAATAGAAGCATACTTTTGTTGTTCCCAGTCATAATTTGCATTTAAATCTCTGTCTGTTTATGTTATTTAGAAATGTATTCGGTCCACTATCTGTGTTATATCATGATGTGTAGCTTTAGGTGGAGTGAAATGTACATACTAAACTGTGGGGTTTTTTTTTCCCCAGAGCTCAGTGATAAAGGTGCCTCATTCTCAGACCCTTCTGCAACCCCCTTGACAACATCCTTCTAAGGTCAGGATCTGTGAAAAGGACATACATCTATATTAGATTAAAAAAAATATTTATCTAATATCTTTTATATTAGATATATTCCATTAGATTATTATTTAATATCTCACTAGGAGATTGTGATAAAACCAATATAAGAATAACTTTTATATTAAATGTTTTTAAGATTCAAGCTTGAAATTGTCCTGTTTTATTAGCAGATAACTTTGCTTCTTTCTTAAAATTAAAGCAAAATGACCATTTCAAGCTTGAAATTAGTTTAAAAAAAAGGTAGACCTAATAATCTATTACTTGCTTTACTGTAATCTCAGAATGACAAATTATTAGATAAATTCATCTACATTCAAGATATTTCATTTGCTAAGATATTTTATAGATATTTTGCACTCTTTAAACTCTCAGATTATTATTTTAAAATCACAAATTAAATTTTTACCACAATGCTTAGAGAGATTTATTGCAGATTTAATTCACTGTATCAGAATTTCAGTGGGTCAAAGGTTTACAAACACCAAGTTGGCTGTCTCTTTAAACAGTCTGGAAGATTCCAGAAATTGATGTAACTGACTGACTTTTAGAAGCTTCTGATCGGCCAATTGTCATACTTAAGAGTTAATTGGGAGCCACCTGTGTGCCTTTTCTGCCTTGATACCATGGGAAAATCCAAGCAACTCAGCCAAGACTTCAGAAAACATAGTGTGGACTTCCACAAGTCTAGTTTCTCTGTAGGAGCTATTTCAACAACTGAAGCTACCATGAGCAGCTGTACAAACAATTGTAAGCAAATATAAAGATCTTGGGAGCACACAGAGACTGTATCATTCAGGAAAGAGGCACAAATTAACTCCCAGGGATGAAGGAACTTTGGTTCGAAAAGTTCAACTGAAAACCTAGATAACAATAAAAGGAACTGGTGAAGGGGTTGGAGACATCAGGTACCAAAGTGTGTACATCCACCATTAAGAGAGTCCTACATCACCATGGCCTGAAAGACTGTCTTGCAAGGAAGAATCCCCTACTCCAAGACCAGCATTAAAAAAAGACAGATGTTTACAGATTATCACCAGCCTTTTAGAGGAGTGTTCTCTGGTCGACGAAACAGAAACAAAAATTGAACTGTTTGGGCATAATGATCAGTGTTATGCATGGAGGAAAATGGATGAGGCTTTTAATCTGAAGAACACCAGATTAAACCCAACTGTGAAGAATGGGGTTGGTAGCATCATGTTGTGGAAGTTTTGCTGGAAAAGGGACTGCATTTCAGAAAATAGATGGCATCATGTGGAAGGAGAATTCTTTAAAAATACTTAAAGAACATCTCAAGACATCAGCCAGGGTCTTCCAGCAGGATTATGATCCTAAGCATACCTCCAAACAAACTGGCATAAACACAACAAAGTGAAAGTAGTGGAGTGGCCATCACAAAGCTCTGACCCCAATCCCACAGAAAATTTGTGGACTGAACTGAAAAAGTGTGTCTGAGCAAAGAAGCCCACAAACCTGGCTGAGTTACACCAGTTCTTTCACAAAGAATGGGCAAAAATTCCAGGAAAGTATTGTGAGAAGCTTGTGGAAGGCTACCCCAAGCTTTTGATTCAAGTTAAGTGCTTTAAAGGCAAGGCCTCCAAAGACTAACAAAAGTGTATGTAAACTTTTGACCTGAAACTCAGATATAGTAAATAAAAGCTGAAATACATCTGTCTCACCTATTATTTTGACGTTATCTCAATGAGGAACTATAAGTAGGTACCCTAACTGACTTATCACAGGAACTGTATAGTAAAATGAAATGTTTGGAGTTCTGAAAAAGTGAGTTTGAATGTCTTTAGTGTATGTAAACTCAAAGTCTGGACCCAACAACAGCTCCTGGGAGTTGACAGGTTAACATGTCTACATAAATTTGCTTATGATATTAAATTTAGTAATATGATCATGGCTAAAAGGAGCTGTCCATATCAAATGATAGGTTTCACAGCTAAGCAAAGGTGTGTATGTGAAGCTACCACAAAATACAATAAAGATAATTTCCCCTATTTACGGAGAAAGACTTTTGGGACATCCTGTACTAAGTCATGATAGGATAACATCCGTTCAGATCTATGTTGCTATGCAGTTTTAATCTAAAACCCCTGCCTCCCAGTAAGGGGTTAAATATATTCAGTTGGCTCAGCTAAACAAGTATGATGAGGTTGCGGTTTCCTGAAAACATGCAGCTGGTAAAGAACCAGACAGATTGGTGCTAATCTCCAGGAGCAGCAGGTGCTGCAGATTTCTGTAATCCCAAGCTAAAGGGGATTTCGTGACCCTTCACAGACTTCTGGATGGATCTGGCATGGATTTTAGCTACTTACAAAAAAAAGCATCATGTATGCATTAAGTGTCTGTTTACTGTCTTTATTGTTCAGAATTGTGGTACCATTTGGTTGAAAATCTGACTAGTACCCAGGACCGCTAGAGATCCACTGTTGGCCCCCTAAGAGCTGTTACATGCTTAGGTTGGATTTCAGTTGGTTTTTGAGAAAATCTGCTAAATAAATAAATTTAAATTTAACCTTATAGGAAATCTAACCTGTTATAGGAAAATAAGCTATAATCCAGTCCACCATGAAGCAGACTTACTGTTACCACCCCAAAGTGGATTATTTTCCTGTAACAACATCTTCTAAAGTGTTTTATATTTATTTATATATATATATATATACAAAATCAACATCATGAAAATTTGCCACCAATTACAATTTTTTTAACTAAAGAGCAACATGTCATTCTGTTATCCATTTAGAGTAACTGAATGTTGTGATACATCTGCGAAACAAGTTGGTTCCTGTTATCATTTACATTACAGCAACTATAAACAGCTGTTCTCTCACTTTCTGTTGAAGTTAATAAGACAAAAAATGTAACATGTTGCCAAGAAAACACAATATTCTCCATCTCTAGGCTTCCCCACAGAGGAAACCTTAAAATTACAGCTTTGCCTCTGACTGTTGACACTGGAGATGACACTGGAGAGTCCTTCCATAAATGTTAAATAAATGGTTCCTTACAGCAGACGTCAACACATCTATGATTAGAATCAATGGTTTTATTGACAGACAAACAGATAGATAGATAGATAGATAGATCAGGTGATGTCTTTGATATTTAAATGTGTTCCTAGATCCATAATAACCTTATAATTTTATAATTTTAAAGATACTTTACCTGGATTTGCAATAGTAGTTCTTGTTTTCAGGCTCCTGTCTCCATTTTTCCATTAGAAATTAGCTCCGCCCCCAACTGGCACAAAGCTGTTCCCACCAATTTCCCACCTCTGACTAGGAAAAACCAAAGGAAAAAGCCCCTTCAAATTAAAATTTCTTTTTGGGAGCTCAGGAAGGCACCTGCTACTAAGTATTCAGCACATGAGATCATATCAACATGGCTGCACACACTGTCAACATTCAATAAGGCACCACTTCTCTGCTTTTAAATGAGATTATAGTAGCATGTGCAAACAACATACAGACACATTAGTTAAATCTATATACAGTATATAAACACTCATCAGCCACTTTAAAAGGAACACCTGTATGCATGGCCATTCATGCAATCATCTAATCAGCCAATCACGTGGCAGCAGAGCAATACATTAAATCACACAGTTACAGGTCAGTTATTGTTAAAATCAAACATCAGGAATGGAGAAAAATGTGATCTCAGTGACCTTTTTTTGACCGTGGCATGGTTGTTGGTGCCAGATGGGCTGGTTTGAATATTTCAGAAACTGCTGTTCTACTAGGATTTTCACATAGAATGGTGCCAAAAACAACAACAACAACAACAACAACAAAAACACCCAGTGGGAGTAAGTTCTGTGGAGCAGAAATGCCTTGTTAATGAGAGAGGTCATAGGAAAATGGCCAGACTGGTTTGAGCTGCCATTCTTTGGTAACTCAAATTACCACTCTTAACAGTAGTAGTGAACAGAAAAGCATCTCAGAAAGGTCAAACGTTGGGGTGGATGGGCTACAGCAGAAGACCACATCGGCTTCTGCTCCTGTCAGCCAAGAACAGGAACCTGAGGCTACACTGGGCACAAGCTCACCAACAAACAGTTGAAGATGATCTCATTTTAATCCAAATGTATTCAATCAGCTAAGACTTATTTCTTCTCTGACATTTGCACACTTAACATTTATGATTTGTCCTTCCAAAGGGCAAAAGTGTTTTTTTTTTTTTGCGTTTTATGTCTTTTTTGTCCTTATTTAATCATATATTACCCATAAAGAATAATGGACTATTGAAGTATTGGATAATGAAGTATTAAGCACACATTGAGCACATACTGTAAGTTCTTCTATGCTCACTCTGCTGCTTGTACAACAGAAGAGCATATTACACAGGCATGGATCAAATGTAAATGATATGAAATGCAACACCAACAGGAGACAATGACATGCCAATCATATGCCATGAAAAAAACTACTTGCTACATTGTCCGTGTAATATTGCCCATGCTGAGTATAACTAAACAAGGTGAATGCAAAAATTTTGAATGCATAAATCTGAATAAAGACATAAAAGTAGGGCTATAAAACCCAACATAATAAAGGAATAATACACTGGAGCACAGCAAAGGGTGCTACTCATTTTAGTGACTGTACATAGCCCTTTGTAGACTGATGAATTACAGAGTTTCATTTCCTACAGGTAATGTCTCACAGTACAGTGAATCGTGCTTCATTTCCTTCTCACAGCAGGCAAACCTCTCTATGTGTTTTTCTGTAGTAGTGGGGTCACTACGACTCAGCAGTCTTTTCTAGGTCATCAAATTCATCCAAGAACTGAATTGAATATCAAATAAATGCTACTAAACAGGACTGTAATGAACACAAATAACACAAAGCTGGGTATGTTGATTTCTTTCATCCTTGGGTCAGGGTGTCCTGCTTTTTAGGGCCCAAGCACCAGTGATGTGAACAGTACATCTGGCAAAAGTTTGGGCCTGGACATGACCCTGGGGCTTAAGAGCACTCCCTGTGACATTTTTTATTTCTTCATTCTGGGCATCCAGTTTCATCTATGTGTGCCAAATTTGGTAGGTGGTCTTTTAAGATTTCAAATTTTATCATTACACCCAATATCTCTGCCCATCAGAAAGTCAGCCATTTGTGCATTTTTTACAATTACCAAACCATTAAATACTCCTCCCACAGGGTTCATCAGATTCAAATCAAATTTGGTTATGCCGAAATCGGCACTGAACCACATTACTCATCGGCCCCAGCATATCACGTGACCATGTAACATGTCCTACTGATCACTCACTCCTGTTCTGTGCTACCTCTAATAAGCATCACTATTTAAGTTCTGTGTGTGTCGTCCTCCACAAAGCCAGAGGGGGCGTGACATCTGCATGATGCTAAATTGCAAAAGAATTTTTCTTAAATTGTTTTGCCATATCATTTGCCAAACCAGAAGTGTGGCATAATTCCACTGTATGTTGTGCAATGTAGCCAAAAGTTTACCTGCATTGTTAGTGATGTGGCATAATAATATCAATGTGCCAACACTGGCTCATGAAACAGACATTGCTGCACCCTTGGTGCTTGGGCCCACTAGCTGCTGCCTGCTTGTTTTTTTTTTCTTATTGTAGCCTGGGTTTTTATGCCAGATATCTTTTTTTTTCTGTTAGTTTGTTTCATAGTCTTTATTTACACTAGAGCTGGAACAGTTTGACATATTTATAGTATGATAACTGTCATCATTTTCAAAATATCATGGTACTTATGATTTCACAATTTCAAAGAGGACAAATGCAGCAGCAATGTGAGGCTTCAGTTATTCAGTTCAGGAAACACCATTCAAAAACAGACTTCTTTTGTGTTTATTGGCACGCTCTAAAATAGGAAGTTAATTCATACTTTTCATGATGTTACACCCTCATATGGTGCTACCTATAATCTCATAAATGTGTATTTTCCTACTCTATTAATTTAATCTTGTGCTGTTCTTATTTTACCAAAACTGTGGATTTTTGTAAATTGATCTTGTCTTACACTGTTATGTGTATTTGTGTGCATTATGGAGTTGTGTGTTGTCACCCACATTGCATCGTAGTCCTGAATGCTACATTTTCTACCACTGGATAACAATAAAGTAGACCTGATGTGATTTGTAAACACCTTGCGCACACAAGTTTGCTCTCTATATCATTCTAATGTGTGTAAAATGAAAGGCACAGGGATAAAGACCTGTGATTTTCGCAGCTTTCCTTTCTGGCAGCTATCTGCAATTCATGGACACACCTGTACAAAATGCCTGATTAATCTGTTTACCTGTTGAATTATGCATTCTTAATTATACAGGGATGATTTAATAAAGTATTCGTCGTCTGAAAAACAAAGGCTATGGTTGCTGCACGCGTATAATTGTTTGACTAGACTACTTTGGCTCAGAGCTTTTACCCTAATCCCTAATCTTTAATCAATGGGAACGCCTGGCTAATCAACAATGAGCTGTTCGCAAACCCCTGGTGTGTTGAAAATAGTGCACCAACCAAAAAAAAAATGGTCAGGGGTGGACATATAGTGGTCCATTTCCACTGACAATGGATGGGGTGGAGGGGGGCCAATACATTGTGCATAACAACAGAAATGCAAGTAGTAGCAGTGGTAGTAGAAATCGTAGTAGTAGTAGTGGTAGTAATGGTAGTAGTAGTAGGAGGAGTGGCAGTAGTATAAGTAGTAACAGTAGTAGCAGGAGGAGGAGGAGGGGGAGTGGCAGTAGTATAAGTAGTAACAGTAGTAGCAGGAGGAGGAGGAGTGGCAGTAGTATAAGTAGTAACAGTAGTAGTAGGAGGAGGAGGAGTGGCAGTAGTATAAGTAGTAACAGTAGTAGCAGGAGGAGGAGGAGGAGGGGGAGTGGCAGTAGTGTAATTAGTAACAGTAGTAGCAGGAGGAGGAGGAGGGGGAGTGGCAGTAGTATAAGTAGTAACAGTAGTAGCAGGAGGAGGA
>CM075019.1:19803424-19818086 GCA_037576675.1 Pangasius sanitwongsei | reverse complement strand
GGAATGGGATGGCACTTAAGTTCATATGTGAGTCAAGGCAGGTGACCGAATACTTTTGGTAATATAGTGTATGTAGTCTCCTGTAGTTCTGTGTTTGTTTTATGTAGCGTCTTGGTCCTGGAGGAACGTTTTCTTTTCATTGTGTACTAACTAGCTGTATATGGTTGAAATGAGACTAAGAGCCACTCGACTTGACTTGACCTGACTTGACTTGAGCACATGATGATAACGGATTGTCAAGAGTCACAATGACAACGGAAAGCTTGTAACACAAACACAGTTCTATTTTTGTCATTTCCGACCACAAACTAAGGTTCTGTTGTATTTTACAAAACAGTTGGGGTGGTCTTCGTAAGCTCATTTAGAGGGCGGGGCTTATTCATTCCCACGCTGTCAAAACATGCCTTTGTGCTGATTTATCTGGCACAAACACAATCGTCTACTTGACACTGGTGAGAGATCAGCGAGAATCAGGCTTATACAGTTTTTCAGGAAGTTGTTGGGAGGTTTACAGCTAGGGCTACAAATGGGGAAAAAAACTTGTGGGTATTGTGGTGGTGGTGGTGGTGGTGGTGGTACCGCTCCAAAGACAACTAAGGGGCCGTTTACACGACAACGTTTTCAGCCAAAAACAGGAAACTTTTTATGCGTTTTGCCTGTTCGTTTACATGACAACGGCATTTTGGGGACTGAAAACGCATATTTTTGAAAACGGGTTTCAAAGTGCAAGTGTTTGAAAACGCCGTCGTTATCGTCTCCATGTAAACACCCAATACGGGAATCTTTGAAAACGGTGACGTCATGCGCGTGCGTAGTATGTGTTGGGTATGTAGACATGCGCAGTACGTGTCTCTTGTGGCATACGTAATACAGCGTTTTTGGCCGTTATTGCGGATATGTGTAAACGCGAATCGTTTTGAAAACGCAAGAGAAAAACTTTTCTGTTTTTGACTACATCGTTGTCGTGTAAACGTAGCCTAATATACATGTTAATGATAAGTTCTTGCGAAGCTGCGGCCATGGTTTCCAGCTACCCAAAGAATTTTTAATCCCCCCCCGCTTTGATTTCGGTATTCTGTAAGGGTGTTTTGGTTTCCTTAGCATGGTGTAAGCGGCACTGGTTGTCAAGTTAAACAATTATTTAGCATTAACCTTGTGTCAAACTACGAAAATTGAGTCTTGGAGCTGTAATCCTGAATTTTTCCTTTCAGTTCACACTGGCTGGGACGTCGTTACTTTATTGAAGCTCAGAGCTCCATTTGGTACTTTTTTCAATCCAAATAAGTAAATATACTGTACAAATTAGACTGTCTGATTATTATAAACCTGTTTATTAGCCCAAAAAATTAAGCTCAGTCTGCACAAAGCCACTTATAATTTTGTATTACTGATTATAACACTTGAGGTTTTTTTTTTTTTTTTTTTTTTTTTTGAACTTTTTAATCAGCGCTCCATCGCTTCACAATTAAACACATGCAGAGCAAATACAAAGACGTAAGACAGACACAGCCTGTGTTATAGAACAGACAGACTTTCTGCATTAAGTTATGTCGTGGGTACAAACACAGAAGGCTTTATAAAAATTTAGATCAGCTCCCAGGAATTAAAGGACACGCTCATTTTGCCTGAACAAATGAAAGAAATGCGTCGGGTCAGCCAGCGGCTGGTGACGCAGATGGACTCAGGGGCGTTAAAACAGGAAAAAGGCAGCTGGAATTGCCCTTTAAAGAGAAACTAACAGGGCCTGTGTGTGTGTGTGTGTGTGTGTGTGTGTGTGTGTGTGTGTTTAACATCTCCATGCTGCTGCGCCGAGACAAAGACGCGTCCCAGAATATTTGGCATGAAATCCTAAACATTTTATGTGTTGATATGGAAACCGGCCGGACAGGGATGATGGAGCGCTAGTGGTTATCACTTTTAATCCTGCAGATGTATTAAATGTCTACAAGCGGAGTATGTAAACACGTGTAGTCATGGGTCAGGTATAAACCCAGCCTTTGCTGTAGTAAAGTAGATTGATATTTATTTAAAGCATCAATATAAACCTATAATTTATGCTCCAGCCAGAACTACTGTCCGAGTTGCCCGGAGATTCGACAGCGCTGTGGTATAATGAAAATATAACGTATTAGAACGAGTGCATTAACGTAAACCTTTTTATTTATTTATTTTTACTTTTTTTTTTTTGGCTGCACTACTACTACAAGCATGCAGCATGATTCCCGGACGTTTACACACATCTGTCACAGCTGGTGTGGATTGAAACACTTGTTAAAATGGAAGTATAACTGCTGCGTTTTCAGGGGGGGGAAAAAGCACTTCAGAAACTCATCCGGTGTGAATTAACCTTCAGACTGTTGTTAGGCTGAGTCTCAGGAAAAACACTCGAGAAGATAAGTGAGGTGGAACTGGTTGCCGAAAACTGGAATGTCTGTCGGCGCTTCAGATTTAAACAAGATCCATCTCAGTCTGACGTTTAAAACATGTCGGGCAGGGATGATGCCTTTTTTTTTGGGGTGTGTTTCTTTTTTTTTTTTTTTTTTTAAATAAATTGTACTTACGAGAGTTTAATCTTCTGGACGGCTTAGATTTTTTCCTGTGGCTGAATATCAAATGGTGTGCACTTCATTTAGTAGAGCGTACAAGGTGATTGCATCTTTTTTTTTTTTTTTTTTTTTTAATTGGCGTAATTGCAGCATCGATGAATCGTCGCAGCACATGTGCACATTATTCCATAATGTCACTTGCTTATATTTAATCCTCAGTTTGAGTGACATTCTTGGACTCATACCTAACTGAGACACGCCTAGATTTAAACACAGATTGTGTAAATGTGTGTGCATGCCTATGCGCTGAAAACCGGAGTGTGTAATTTCAGTGTTAATTCCTCACTAGGCCGTGTAACTAAACTCTAAAAAGACTGTTTTGACTCAAATACTAAAATGGACTGTCACTGCATTTCCGGATCCAAGTGCTTTAAGCGAAGATGCATCAGTAGGATCGTTATTTTCATCGTAAAGAACCGTTTGGCCAAAAACGCCACTTTACCCTAAATGTAGCCAATCAGCCAGGACATGTTTGGTGTCTGATGTTTGCTTCTTTGGTTTTCTAGCTAACAATTAATGGAAGATTAGAGCCTCCTGTTTAGCATCATGCGAACCTTATGTCTAAGTTGTCTCAAACAGACTTGCTTTTGTGGTTTCACACACACACACACACGTTTGTTCGTTCGTTATTCGTCTTCAGTAAGCGCTTTGTCAGGGTTACATGGATCCAGAAACTAGAGGTGGGGGAAATAATCATCTGTTCGATGACTCATGATGCTTTCTTGTAAGATTCTGCATCAAAACAAAATAGTTAAGAATTGATTTTTAAAAATGCAATTTTTTTAAACTTTAAAACTTTTTTTTTTTCTTCTTTAAGTCAGATTCTGGAAGCTACGTAGCTACACAGACATAAGCCCTGTCCAGACAGGATTAAATTTACATCGAGCTCTGGGGTAATTTCCTGTTTTACATGTGCTGCTCTGTGATTTTATTACTGTCCGGATCAGCCATGTCTGTGTTTTTCTTTGTCTTCTTCTGAGAATGTTACAGGCCTACTGTTTTATTTATTTATTTATTTTATTTTTTTTTTTTTGTCAGACTCAGCAGTCATCTGATCATTTTAGTCTCATACGGAATGAAAAATGGATGCTTTAGAAGAGGCACTCCGCTATATAGTTTGACTGGGCGGTAAAACCTCGAATGCACACACTACCTGGGAAAGCATTTTCAGGAAGCGAGAGGGAAAAAAAAAATCATTAACAAATGCGAGATCCCGCATGCAGGTTAACGGAGCCGTTATAACGAAAGCTACATGTATAAAGCATTGTTTTAAATTGGCATGTGCACATCATCAGTGCTTAGCTTGCTATAAATAATGACTAGTTGCATCACTGCCAGTTCCTCGAATATTTAAGGTTAAATGCTGATAAATTAATACTGTAAATTATTTAATAGTTTATATAACTGCTGATCATTAACCGTTATTAATTTATCAGCATCTTACGTTATATATTTACAGAACTGATCACGTGACGCAAACATTCGGGTTCGTGGAAAATACAACCCACTAGAAGCTTTTATTGCTGTCCGGATGCGAGACGTGTCAAAAATGAATCACATGCATCTCCCTGATAAACTAATCCCAGCCGAATAGGGCTTACGGAGTTCCGGAAATGATTAAGTGATGACGTTAATTAAGTGTTTTGCTTTATTAGGGTAGAAACTGTACCTGTGAAGCTGTACTGATTGACAGATTTATAGTGACAGAGCACCAGCTTTGATAAATGAGGCCTGGTGTCAGTATGGTCAGTCTTTGTCATTATAAAATGAAAGCGTGCGTGAGGGAAAAGAGGTGTGGAAAAAGGAAACTTTTTTTTTTAATCAGTATTTTGCAGAAGTCAGTGGTGAGGTCATTACACTGTGACCAACCTTGAAACTGTGAGCGGACGTATTTAGAAAGGTGAGAAAGGTGGGCAGGTTTTCAGGTTTGTTTATTTTAGTGGTTTTCTTCCCCCACACGCTCACTTCCCAGGTCATCGCAGTGATTCCTGACATAATGGCTAGTTTTCTTCTTATTTCCCTGAGAAATTTGGGCTGGAAAGTTGTTTTTAGACTCCCGCTGATGATAGTTTTTCCAACACCCACTAATGATCTAGTTTACTTTATCTCCTCTGCTTACTCGTAAAAACCCGACTCTCAATACATCACATTACATCATCAGTCCGGATTTCAGCTATTTCAGCTTTGCAGAGAGGTGTTGATGTTTACTCTGCACCGATTTGGTGGTTCTTTTCCTCTCTCTTTCTTTCACTCAGTCCTACAAACCAACTTGCCACAACATATCATTATCTTATTATATATCATAGTTTTTATCTCCCAAGTTAAGTCTCATCACATTAAGTCATAGTTTGGATTTCCACACATGGTGTGTCTGATTTTAAAGATTTTTCTGGTCAGTTATTCCCTCCCTTTATCCAATAGCTGTGGGTGTATTTATTTTTATTTTTTTTCTTCATTCAAATGTTTTGTGCCAAAAAGCCAGCAATCGTTGTTTTTTTGTTTTTTTTTGTTTTTTTTTCTCCATCAACTACATTTTTATGAAAATCCTAAAGGTGAAATAAGTGATTAGCGAGAAAAGACTGCAGTACCCGGAGTGAACTGTTGTAATATTTGATCTTTATACCACAGCACTGTCAGATTCTTGATTCTGATTGGTCAGAAGGTGTTGATTCCTTTCCTGTAATAGAAGAGCTGATCAGTTTCCTGTAACGTGCTTCTTCAAATATTTTATCATTTCTATGTTGAAGTGGACGCACAACCTAAACGGATTATACCATTTCTAATAATTGATAAAGTTTTTGTTTTGTTTTGTTGTTTTTTTAAAATGTAAAGAAACATTTATTTAACATTTACAGAAGGAGTCTCCAGCGTCAGTTCACGCTTTCTGGGTAACACAACCAACTGCTTTTTGTCTTATCTAATAAAAAAGAGGCTTCTGAGGATGCAGACATGTTATACTTTAATATATAAATATTGTTAGGGTCTTAGAATGACATTTCCACCTCAGTCAAGATGTAAATAATTTTTTTTTTTTTTTTTTAAATGAGTTTACCCACACAGTATCAGGCTTTTCCATTCAGGTATTTTTTTATTCAAACTTTCAAAATTTGCATAAGGGAGCTAGATGGAAAACCCTACAAAGTCCCAAATAAACACAGTACATTCCAGTTCAGATTTTTGTTTGTTTGTTTGTTTGTTTCAGACCCTTTTACTGTGAATCTTGTCAGATAATTATTTTATGATCTCTGCTTTTTTTTTTTTTTTTTTTTTTTTTTTTTTTTTTTTTTTTTTTTTTTTTTTTTTTTTTTTTTTTTTTTTTGTTTTTTTTTTTTTTTTTTTTTTTTTTTTTTTTATTTTTTTTTTTTTTTTTTTTTTTTTTTTTTTTTTTTTTTTTTTTTTTTTGATTTTAGATTTTTTTTTTTTAATCTTGCATGTTAATTTCTTTGCTTTCTTTTTTCCTCCTCTTCACCTCTTCACACTCACTCCTGCAATCCAAATTGGATTTCCTTAAAATCCAATCTCCTCCACTTCTGAGTAGGCTTGTGAGATCATTTGCAATATACCATCGTCCTGTCACTTCCCCTAAAGTTGCAGTCTTTGTGTGCCTTGTAAGTGATAATTTGCGAGTTGTAATGATGTTTAAAAAAAAAAACATGGCTGCCCACACAGAAGCATGTCTCTAGTTTGTTCTGTCAGAGCATGTAAAGCACATAAAAAGCTACTTTAACTGCACTTCTACAGTTTAGAGTTCATGCAACATTTTGGACTGAAATCGCAGCACGGCATCAACAGCGGACACAACGAGTGGCTTAGCAACAAGCTAGCTGGCTAACGTTAGATGAGTGGTAGATGAGTGATAACTAACGTCGATGATTACCTTCTCAAAACGGCGATTAGTATGGCGAATGTTGTAGGTTTGACGAGGTACTGTGCCTGTATATGAACTGACGTAAAGCCAATACTGCCATAAACTCACTGAAAAGTAGAGAAGGGGAACTTGACACTGTTCAGCTTGTGAGCAGCCGAGTTGATGTCACTCCATAAACAGGGAAGGAACTGGTATTTGTAAAGACCAACCCAAGTTTGGGGGGGGCAGGGGTGGTCAAAGAAAGAAGCGTGGCCAGAAATACTTACATGTTACGTCACTACAGCAGTAAATACCGGAAGCTGGTTTCAAGTCGTCTGCTAGTCGCTAGTTTTAGCTTTTAGTCTGTGTTTTTGGATTAACAACATCAGGAATACTTGCAGAACTGAAGTCAGGATTGTAAATGAGTAATGAGCTATGAATAATCTCATTATAATCTTGAAGTTAATTATACATGGTGGACAGCAGTGGACATTTGAAACAACACGTTTCATTTTCTTTGGTAAAGCTCATGTTTTGTGAAGACGTTCGCGTCTTTATAGAGATACAGCACGATTTATTTTTGTCAGTCTTAATGCTGCAGACACCACGTCTTCCAACAGACGTTTAAATCGTCTGACTTGACCGCCATCGCGATAGATGGAATCCACGGCCGATTCGCGATACAATCGTCATTTCAAGCCTGCTTGTAACAGTGGTATTTTGTGAACTTGCATTCATTCCAATAAAAAGGTCAGTGGATTCATGTCGATGGAAACCTTGTGTGTGAAACTTTGTGCCTAGATTAACTTTGATACATGAATTCACGGCGTCGTCCAATAGCAAAACAGCTTCGGCAGAGTAGATGGGTTTTTTTATGGAGAAATTAAGGAGAACTTTTCGTCTTTTGTCGCAGATCGTCTCCTCTGAGGCAAGGCAGTGTTCTGGTGCGTCCTTAAGGATGCCTGTTGATCTGTGCTTTTCCGTAGGGGTGTGATGTGAGAGATTTTTTTTTTTTTTTGAAAAAAGGGTTTGAATGCTGTAACGTGACCCTCACAGGGGCCGAACACATTCCACACCCTCGGTGTGTTTGTGTGCAGGTTTGGGGTCGAGTACTCTGCTCAGTCTAAAGGTTAATGCATC
Organism: Pangasius sanitwongsei; assembly: GCA_037576675.1. Classification (NCBI taxonomy): domain Eukaryota; kingdom Metazoa; phylum Chordata; class Actinopteri; order Siluriformes; family Pangasiidae; genus Pangasius; species Pangasius sanitwongsei. The sequence goes on along the minus strand of CM075019.1, from coordinate 19,810,493 downwards.
CATAAACACTGTTTGCTTTCTGCATCGTCTCGGTTTTCTCTGTTTGTCCATTCGTCAGCACGAGGGCACAGGCCTGGACCTGCTGAACAACACGTAACCAAGAGCAGACGGTTAATATCTCGCAAAAAAAAAAAAAAAAAACGTGTGCGTTCATAAAAGCTGCCTTCTCATTTAGTCCAGCTTCAGCTTAACAAAGCTGGATTTTCCTACAACAGCACGTTTCACAACAAATGTTTTATTCCATGTGTGCTACATCGATTACGATTTTGAATTTGTTAATGAACACGTTTTATAACTGTTTTAACGTTGTGGAAAACCTGCAAGAAGTTAGTTCCTGTTAGCACTTGCATTATAACAGCAATAAACAGTCGTTCCAGCACTTTCTCGTTTGTAAGACAGCTTGTTAAAGAGAAACTGCAAAACATAAACTCCTCCTTTATTTTTTAACAATTAGTTCAGGTTTCCACTTCCTGTATGAAGAGTGACATGTTAAACAGCCAATCAGGGACATGGAATTGCTTGTTGATTTCTACTTATTTATTTTCTTCCACCCTGTGGATGCTGCTGAGAGGTGACCCAGTTGACTGTGTGTGTGTGTGTGTGTGTGTGTGTGTGTGTTTGTGTGTGAATAAAACTGTAAACAAACGGTTAGGCTTTTGGCCGTTTCTGTTCTGAGTTTAGTCAGAATGCACCGTCGCCTCTAACCACTTCCCCTGCCTCAAAGCACTTTTTGTTGCCACTTTACATGTTACAAAATGTCTGTGCCAAGGTGCACCCCATGCGGTTCAACATAATTTTTTTTCTCCCCACATCGGAAACAAACGAGGAAGTGGAGAGTTCAGCACAGAAGAGTGCTTGTGTTCAGAAACATGCGCAATTTGAAGCTTTGATTACAGAACACTATTGAACGATAGTTGTATTCTGGAAAAATTATGAACTGAAATGTTTTTCAGAAGGTGATTTAAAGGTGTTTAAAACCTACTTGTTGACTTCTGACAACTTGGAACTCTACACCACCTGTGTCATACGAGTGACTAGTGTGTAGCAGGAACAGAAATACAGTTCCTACAATACAATACAAACATTGTGTATGTTGTTGGCGATTTATTAAAATATATAGAGATCACGCTGGTCACGTGATCGCATTCTTTCGTAGAGAGCCTGCAAGGTCTGCAATTGTGAAGCCAGATAGCTCTGGATTGCAACGACCAGTGCACATTATACGTTATATGGTTACATGACCACAGAGCCCTTCAGCAGCTTTCAAACAACGCCAGAGGCTGTGGAAAATGGGCATTTTAGCCGACTTTGGAGCTCTATTTCTGCTATTTATGTTTCAGTCGATCATTTTCAGTCCCCAGCTCACAATTTTTTTTTTTTTTTTCAATCAAAATTTGTTGGGAGAATTTATAAACTTAGGTAATACTAAGGTGTTTTTTTTTTGGGGGGGGGGGGGCGGGAGGGGTAGCTAAATTACATGAGTGTCCATTTACAGCAAGACACATATTAGACATCTCATTTAATTAGTTTTACTTAAGTTACTAAAGATGGCGGCAGGTATATGAACAGCTGAAAAAGTTGACGAGAACATTAACGGTGGGGGTTTTTTTTTTTTTTTTTTTCCCTAAAGCATGTTTAAATGATTATCTTGAATTACATGTGTGTGAGACAAAAGCTTGTTTGCAAGAATGCAGGGATTCCTGTTGTTCTTGCTTTTCCACTTGCACACTTGTTCAGGTTTGAGTTTATTTTAGCTCACTCTCACCAGTGTTCTGAAAGAATGTTCAAATAAAAATATTGCAATAGTAATGTTTAAAAATAGGTGACCGGCTACAAATGTGTGCAAAAATAGATATTTACCATTTCCAAATATACTTTCAGCTCATTTAAATTTTTTTAAAAAAAATTGTGGTTAATATTATTTCTGTACGGATTTGTCATCTCAGTCTCTGATCTGATCTCAGTTGAAGAATGACATAAAGTGAGCTGGACAAGTGATTTAAGAAAGCAATTCCATGGGTGTTTTTTCTGACATATCTTTACGAACAATATTTTCTTCTTTTTTTTTTTTTTTTCTTTTTTCTTCTCTCTGATTTTTTTTTTTTTTTTCTTCCCCCTCTACAGGGCGTACTCCCTTGTCGACTCAAGCCAGGTGTCCACCTTCCTCATTTCCATCCTCCTCATTGTCTATGGCAGCTTCAGGTAAGCTTCCAGAGCTCTGTTTAAAACATACCTAAACGTATATTTAATGATGATGAGTGTTTTCGCTGTTCTGACACACCCACTCGGCAACAGCAGAGGAGCAGACAGATGAAGGTCTGATGTTGAGGTGGCTTCATAGCAGGCGCTTCACCCCGCACCCCTCCCCCGCAGAAAAAACCTCTGCCCGCCCCAACACACAAATTGGATATTAAAGCAAGCTCTTACATTTTTATAAACACCCACATATTGAAGCCAACAATGCTATACTTCTGTTTTTTCTGGACACCCTCTTTCACTCTTTGTAGGTTAGTCAGGACATACTTGTGGCTCTGTCTAAATTTGTTACATTTTTTTAATTCCAGTGTTGTGCTACTCAGTTTTTTTGAGATAGATGGATGGATGGTTTGTGGGATTGATGGCTAGATTTTTCCTGGGATTGATGAATGGGTGGATGGGTCTTGGGATAGATGAATGGATGGTTTGTGGGATAGTAGGGTTGATGGATGGACGGTTCGTGGGGTAGTTGGATGGAATAATAGATGGATGGTTAGTGAAAGAGTACAATTGATGGATGGTTCATGGGGTAGTTGGATGCATGATTATCTTTGTGGGAGCGAGGGATAGATGTTTTGTGGGATACATGGGCAACTTGTGGTATTGGTGGAAGGATGGATTGTGGGAGATGGGTGGATTGTGGGATAGATGGTAAGATGGATCTATCATGGGATGGATCAGTGGGTATCTCATGGGATATTAAGATGGATTAATGGATGGTTCAATGGATGGATCCATCCATCCATCCATCCCATAATGAATCTATCATGAGATGTATGGGTGGATCTTGAGAGAGATGGTTGGACAGATCTATCATGGGATGGATGGGTAGATGCATGGAAGGATGGTTGGGATCCCATCTTGGGATAGTTGAATTGATGTATAGTTTTTAAAAACGGTGCTGGGAAGCATGAAGCTTGATCATGTTTTGTCAGAATTGTGGGTGGTCCTGATCTTCAATAAAAGTTATAGACACTGAAAGACCAGCAGTTGGTTACACTTTGTATTGTATATTGTTTCCATGACAACACTAGAACCTCACTAGAACGCAGTCACACACAGTGTTAAACAGAAACCAACTTGCCCAGAATCCAGTCCCTACACACTTCCCCTTCCCACTTCCACACTGGGAAGCCCCAGGTTTCATAGCTGAAGTAGAACCGCCATCTAGGGCTGGGTGATATGATGATATAATATCCAGATCAGAATAATAAAAGAAACAATAATAATAATAAAAAAAACAATAAATAATAATAGAAATAATAGAAACAATAAGTATATAGAAACAATAATTGTTACAATGCACTTTTTGGAGTTATCACTATCTTTTTATAACATTTATTTAATTGTTTCTGTTTATTATTTTTATTTTTTGTTTATTTGATTACAACCTTGGACTGAGTTGTATGAGAATGATTGGTATTCAAGCAATCATTTATTTTTGTATACCTTAAATTGAATTTTTTTTCGAACTTTTTATTAAAAATAGGTCACGTTTAGGTTGAAAGACATGTGCCTTTCTGTATCTGAGGGTTTCTGCGATGACGAGGAGAAGTGAGCAGACGGCGAATTGTTTCTCTGCAAATTGTTTCTCTGCTGTTGCCAAATTGGCCAGGAGACAACTGGACAGAAAAATCCAAAAGAACTGAATCCTGAAAACGCCAGTGATTTGAGAAGAGTTTGCGCTTGAATACCTGCTAATATAACGATTACTCGTTTACTGTCGAGTAACGTAGCACCTCCCTAGTCTGTGTTCATGTAACTAGCCTGTCGTACTTTTGGGTCAAACTACCGTAGCTATCACTTTTTAGGTTAGTAGTTTGGTTTCCAGGCACCCATAACGTAAGACTAGGCAGCACATGGGAACTTTTACTTGTCCAGTCAGCTGGCTAATGGATTTGTTACTTGTCTATTATTGCTCGAATGATCATGCTGAAGGTGTTATTTTGCTCCTCACAATGGGTCTCATTCATCAAGCTGGATGAACAGATTTATGCGTAACTCATTCATATGAGCTTTTACACAACAGTTTTGGTATTCATGAAACTCCTGTACATTTGGGAAAACTTTCGTATCCTGCTCCGGAGTGTGTGTAAATTTACACGTAAGAAGACTAACTAACGTAATCCTCGATTGTTGTTTGCGATGAGGTACTGCACTTTTATATACGGATTAAGCTGTCAAGTTCAAATCTCCTATTTATTTCAAATACACATACAAATAAAACGTTTTTTAGACTTGTCATTTCATATAGGCTTAAATGGCATTAAGGAAATATTACATGTACATATAAAAAAAAATAATAATAAATAAAAAGGCAAGTCAACCCAAATCCATTTTATCCAAATTCAATCCATGACAAATAAGCAATTAAGATGAAATGCTGGTGTATAAAATGAGGATGTGCTGGTCTGTGCAAACAGGAGCCATAAGCCAAGAGGGTGCAAATGGCAGAATTGATATTGCTGGAAGAGTTAGCCCTTTTTTTTTTTTTTTTTTGAAGAATTGTGCCCTTAGGAGGCAACAGATATTTAGCGACTGGATGAAAGCTGGTTTATAAGTCGGTTTCATTTACCACGGCATCTAGTCAGTTTTTGAAAGAGCTTTGTCGCGGCTTGGCCACCCCCTGATAGGGGGAGTTTCAACTCAGCTTTTGTGCCGAACCATTTTCTTTTGACCTTGCTTATATTGTGCTGGATGAACAACACTGAATTCACCTCCGTAATTTTTCTCCATATTCTGGCCTTTTCAAGTGCTGCGAATCCTCTGGATACGCTACTCAGTAGTATGTTTTTATTCTCGTAGACGCGATTCAAAAGTAGTTCAATGTCTGCCTTCTCTTTTTTTTTTTTTTTTACTTTTTTGGCTGTTTAGTAGCCATTTTGCGCTTTCCATTCTGTGAATTTGCCCTTTTTTGGAGTTTTGTGGGTGTCGCCATACGCAAATCAGCTGTGGTGTGCAAGCAGCCAGTAATTTACAGGTAATTGCCATTTATCAACGTACCCACACAAGTAGTTTTTGTTTAGTGTCCATAAACCACACAGAAACGGAGATGTACAAGGTATAAAAATGATCTCATGTTTGTTTTGATTTGTCAAACTGGTAGAGGACAGTCAACACTTTTATTGGAATAACTGTGGATTCCGGAGATGAGCGGAAGAAGTGAGAGAGATGTGAGGGAGAGTTGGAAAGCATGAACGGAAAGCTTGGAAAGCATGAACAGGAGCGTTGGAGAGCACATTGTTTGATTTTATCTTTATTTTACCTATTTTAGAATTTGTGTTAGTTAAAAAAAAAAACAAAAAAAAAACGTGTACTGTTCTTGCGTATCTTGGCTGCATCAACCTTCCAGAACTCTATCCAGATGTCTTTGTGCTTGCAGGGTTTGGGACAGTTCTTAAAATGACTCATTCTGATGAGAACACACACACAATATGTTAATGTTAATATAATGTCAGTAATTCTTTATCTGAGAGTTTTTACGCTTATCTGAAATTTGAGCTCAACTCAACTCAAGAAGCTCAGGCTTTATACTGGTTTGTTATGGTGCTGAGACTACAGGCTGTGTGTGTGTGTGTGTGTGTGCGCATGTGTGTGTTTTGCCCAGGTCATTAAACATGGACTGTGAGAACCAGGACAAGGACAAGGATGGAAATCCCACAGCCACCAGCTCTTTCAACAACACCAACTCCAACAACAGTGAGTGACGCACACACGTGCGTGCACACACACACACACACACACACACACACACACACACACACACACACACACACACACACGTTAATGCTATACAACACCTAACTCTAACCTTAACCTAAACATCATTAAATAAAATTAAACCTTCTTAAATGAATGCTGCAGTAAAATAATAATAATAATAATAATAATAATAATAATAAGCCAAATGTCCCCACAAGGTCAAAGCTTTCAGATACTTGTATCCCTGATGTAAAACATTTGCGCGCACACAAACAAACCTAAAACTGATCGCTCTTTGGAGAGACTGTATGTGTTTAGGTTATATTGTTATAGTTTATGTCCCAGTTTTGTCTGTACTAAATATATTTAACATAAAACCCTTCTTGTTAAGATTTCAGTTAGGATTTTTTTAAGCGGTGATGTAGACATGTATACACAGAAACTCCAAGCATTTATACTTGAGAGAAACTGAAGATAGACAAGTCTCTTGATGTTTACAACACTGTTGTTCAAGACGTAATGTTTTATGATCTTAACATGGAGGACGCCGTGGCACTGAAAGCCAGGGTGCTAACCAAACAGATGCCATAAACTCATTTGTAACCTGAAGAAAGTTTTAGCTAGCCAAACGTGTCCATTATAGACTCCTCAGTAAGAACATGACCTAGATATTTAGCATTAGGTAGCTAATTTGTAGACTTTAGGTGAGCTATGTAGGTTTGTTAAAGCAATATAAATTAGACATGTTCACTAAATAGCAAGCTATGCATGCTAAATTCTAAGTTAATTAACTGATATTATGAGATTTAGTGACTTAGCTGAGATGAAATGGGGACTTGAGCGAAGACTCATCAGCTTGCATTTTAGAATAAATGAACAAACAAATAATAAATGAATAATAATAAAAAATAAATGTCATGCCATCTGATGATTCAAATTGAAGCATGTAGAAAGTAACAATAATAGGACCAGGCCTGAATCAGTGCCATATATATATATATATATATAAAATCTCTCACAATTTTAATACTTGGCTGCCTGAAGTCTGGATCCCATGTTCTCAAAACTCAAATTCTGAGTTTCCTCCCTGGAGATGCTTTGCCAGATCTTC
>CM075019.1:19753252-19803324 GCA_037576675.1 Pangasius sanitwongsei | reverse complement strand
TATCAACTCCAGACCTTTTATCTGCTTCATTTGTCTTGAAGTAATGAGGGAATGGACCGCACCTGGTCAATTAACTTTTGTCACAATACACTTCTGAGATCACATTGTGATTGTTGTTATTCAATTCTTTCAGCTGATGTGATGTTTTCAATTTTGTTCTTAATCTTTAAAACTAAAAATTTTAATTTAATAGGAAAAAATAGTAAATGGTAAATATTTTTACATCAGTCATGTTATTTGTCTCCAAAACATTTAATCAATTTATATTTAATTAAATTAGTATTAATATTTACGTAAAAGTAATTAAAATAATAATAATGGTAAGTTATTATGTGCAACACTGCTGTTTGGCAGGCAGTTTGTGTTCAAGAAGCGTGATGTGGTCTTTTTATTTTATTTTGTGTTTCATGGCACTTACTAAATTACATCAAGCACAGCTGTAGTTATTTACACGATTGCGTATATTTGCTATGTTATTGCGACAGTGCTGTGGTTTTTAAAAAAAATCTTATTAAACACATCTTTAGCAACATAAAATCTGTGTCTGTCCTTTTGGCTATTAAACCATTTCATCTAAACCGAAAGCTTCATTACTTTCATATATTTCAGGGTACACAGTCATACCAGCCCTAATTACTGTAATACATGATTTTGTGTGTGTGTGTGTGTGTGTGTGTGTTTCAGGTATTCAGACCATCGACTCCACACAGGCTCTGTTCCTCCCAATCGGAGCATCTGTCTCGCTCCTCGTCATGTTCTTCTTCTTCGATTCGGTCCAGGTGGTCTTCACCATCTGCACTGCAGGTATGGGGTGTGTGTGTGTGTGTTTGTGTGTGTATACACTTCCCTTTGCCACTCGGGTCATTCACTTACTAATTTATTCTCTCTCTCTCTGTCAGTTCTGGCTACTATAGCGTTTGCGTTCCTGCTGTTGCCGATGTGCCAGTATCTGACACGACCCTGCTCCCCACAGAACAAGTAAGATCAATCAAGATGTTTCTTCACTTCACTGCTGTATGGCTGCTTCTTGTATAGCGGCTCACCACATTAAAGCTTTTGTGCATCCACGTGTTTCATTTGTATAGTGGATTTGGTGTGTCAGGATGCCTGTCAAAAACAAAAAAAAAAGATAAACTAGTTTTGCAGAAATGATCTCTAAGTATTCATTTATTCATTCATCTTTTAGTAAGCATCTTACAGACAGTATTTTCAGACCTCCTGTGCGAGTTGCTATAGAAACTGCATTTTCTTATTCGCTATACAAGTTGCATTTTCAGATTCTATGTAAACGTTTCTATAGAAATGGTGTTTTCAGGCATGCCATGCAAGTTGCTATAGAAACAGCACTTTCAAATATGTCATGCAAGTTGCTACAGAAACTGCATTTTCAGGCTCGCTGTACAAGTTGCTATAGAAACACCGTTTTCAGGCTGCTGTGCAAGTTGCCATAGAAACTATCTCTATAGTAACTTGCATGGCACACCGGAAAATGTTGTTTCTATAGAAACTTGGATGGCACACCTGAAAATGTTGTTTCTATAGAAACTTGCATGGCACACCTGAAAATGCCGTTTCTATAGCAACTTGCATGGCATGCCTGAAAATGTCGTTTCTATAGCAACTTGCAAGTTGTGATGGGCCTTGCAGGCATGTTCATGCATGTGAAATGTTTGCTTTGTGTCAGCAGTGCATGCACTCACAGCATTAATACACCAGAATGAAAAACATTTCAGATCTGTTCAGATTCCAGTCCCACATTTAGGGGAAATATCGGGTGAATACCAGTTCTCAGAGAGGTGCTATTATCTTATATCTTATATCCCACTAGTTCCTTTAATTTATCCAAAAAAAAGGATAAATTAAGGTTTAACTTAAAACCTGAAGATCTAGAAGACGCAGGTGACTAGCAGGCTTTGTGGCACTTGTTCAAAGTTGTCTGTAGCGATTAGTCTGGATTTAGAAGATGAACCTTTTTACTGGCTGCTTTCACATCGTCAGCTTCACAGCACTGAGCTGAAAGAGAGCCGGAAGCCAAGAAAAAGTCCAGGGTGTTAAACATTGTCACTTAGAAAGGTGTTACAGATGAGTGTGCCCATGAAATCTTTTTTTTTTTTTCTTTTCTTTTCTTTTCCTCGTCATGTACCTCTGTAGGTCATTATACATCTACAGAAATATTTTATTTGATAATTCTTCACTACATTTGTCTGAAAATACTGAAAATGAATGAATTCACAAATTATTTGCTTGTTATATTGGTATTTGTTTCAGCACAGCATATAGAAAGTGGACATAATGGTTTCTTCACCCTACATAGTGCACTATATTTAGAAATTATAAGCCATTTGGGATGTGGCCCTTGTGCTACTGTATGAGAATATAAAATTATGCTGTGTGAAATGTTTTAATAATAATAAAAGTGCCTTTTTAACACTCAAGGTTGCAGTAAAAAACACGTATGCCAAAAAGAGCTAGGAACAAAAGGAAGCTAGGAAAAATGCTAGTAGGAAGAAGAAAGGGAAAAGAATGTGAATTGTTGCTTTTTAAAAAGCCACTGAAGGCAGAACGGAAAACACAACAGTATAATGTTGGGTGAAGGAAAGTCAGACGCACAAGATGAACGCCTACAACTGTTACTTCAAATGATTTTTCCTTATTTTACTTCTGTACAGCTACTGAAATGGCTACGAATCTCACACTGTAGGCAATTTTATTAAAAAGTAAACAGGTGATTTACCGAGTTATATTTTTAACACACCACCATCAGATGCAGTATCTTGGGTTATATTTTGTTTAAAAAAATGACTTATTTCATATCCACAACTGATTTCAGTTCATCTGGAGACACTATTAATGCATCTGTGCTGTAATACTGGATATATCTTGAACTGCAGTAATGAACGTACTTAAAATATGTATAATGTTTGTCAGAAGTGTTCAGGTACTCATTCAGAAATACTGAGAAGTATTCGAAAGCCTGTAACTCACAAACAAACAAAACCTCATAGGATATCGTCCTCAGATGAACTCTTGGCCAAACGAACTCTCGGTTATCCTCCATGTTTTGTTAACTAAGCTGTAGGTCAATTTTGTTTAGACTATTTGTGTATCTGTGTATATACAGGGGGTGTGTGTGTGTGTGTGTGTGTGTTTTACGTGCAGGATTTCATTTGGCTGCTGTGGCCGTTTCACGCTGGCTGAGCTGCTCTCCTTCTCCCTCTCGGTCATGCTTGTCCTCATCTGGGTGCTCACAGGACACTGGCTCCTCATGGACGGTAGGAGTCTGTGTGTGTGCGTGTGTGCGTGTGTCACTGAGAATCTGATGTATCTTGGAAAGTGCATAAGGTTGATTAAACCCCATTTGTTTTTACTTACGAGTCCTGCTTCACATTATAAGATGCTAAGTAGTCGTCTTGTACTTTCATCTTTTTTTTCCGCTTACGTTACTGTAATTATTTATTTCGTGAAGTGGCACATTTTCGGGATCATAAGACACTCGGGAGTAAAACACAGCCTTCCCCTTAATTTTTGTTTGTTTAGTAAAAAAAAAATAAATAAAATAAAGAAGTATCTGTTCAGCTTAGTTCAGTGTTTTGTCTTGCCGAAGCCTCTGCTATAGTTTACAGTAATGTTTACTACTTCAGCCTTGTAATTCAACGTAATGCTAATTCCTGCCTGCACAGATGTGGAATTTCTACGTTATTTTAGCACAGAGCACCCAAAACGTACGCCTTTTTAGTACGCCTTTTGTTAGTATGCTTTGTTTTTTGAGGTCACATCAATCAACAGCACCTGAAAGTCATGAGCTGACAGTCTTATAAAATTATTCATGTTCACTAGCTTGATGAGAAAAACTTGAGAAACCACAGGGTGCTCCACAGTCGGCCACCACGGTATGGCTTTGTCAAAGTCCAAATATTTATGGTCCTGACTGTACGTCTTAAAATGGCAGTGAGATTTTCAAACATAAGGTATAACGGTATAGTCACTCAAAAAAAAAAAAAAATTCCATTTGCTTTTCATTTATAAAAGTAAAATGCCTTTAAGTATATCTCAAACAGAGAATTTTTGCCTATATATATATATATTAAGGTGCTTTTATGAAGAGATTTGTTGTCTAGTGTTTGACATTGTAATCTCTGCTACTGTGGTAACACTGACTGTGCTAATGTACTGAAAGACTCTTTTACCCAGAACTTTTCCATAAACACATGCCTCAAATCTTCATATACATCAGTAAGCCCTGTAATGTCATTATCATCTACTTTACATCACTTCCAGCTTTGTGCACAAGCCTGCTGTCAAATTCTAGGAGATAGTGAGTAAGGAATGGAACAGAGGTAGAGGTAGAGAACCTCCCCCTGAAATATTTTCCAGTTTTAAATGCTTATTCGTGGATAATTAACATAACACGCGCACACAACAGATCTTTATGTATACTGTTTATGGATATTATAATGCAAAACAATATGACAATTTTGTGCAGTAGTTGCACTTCAGTGACGTTCATAAAAGGTCAGTAAAGTCTTAACTGTGATTCCAGATGTCAGATGAACACGTCCGTAAGTTTGTTGAATCATATTTTATTGGCTATCAGGTGCGATGATGAGAAACAAGATTAACCAATCAGAATCAAGGGGATTTTCTGTTTGTTGAAAGCCAGCTAGCTACACCGTAAGTGTACAGATATTGAAATGACAGCTGAAAAGAAGTGCAGATCCGGTTTTATAGATAAAATGTCATTATCTGCTCTGTTATTGACTTTCAGTGGAACTGTCATAAAGGTATTTTATGGCAGTGTTATTAATATGGGGGGGGTGTGTGTGTGTGTGTGTGTGTGTTAGCACCCCTGATACTGTCTGACATCCACCTGAAATGCATGAGATCCTTACACATCTCAGTTGAATTTTATTGTACACATCACATAACGAGTTTTATTTAGATTATTTCCTCAGCAATGGACCAGTGGTACATTTTTACTCATGCAACTACAAAGTTGTTGTACTGTTTCTCGAATTTATGCCCCACTTTTTAATTTGACTCCCCCTTGTAATGGGAACGGGATGCTACCAAACTGCACCAAGGGGGAAAGTAATTTCGGTTGTCCCATGTGAACATGCCGTAACAGCATTCGGTTACAGGGTGGAAATTTGGTCTAGTGTTTGTTTGTTTGTTTTTTTAATTAAATAAATAGATTACAGAAAGTCATAGTGTGTCCCAAACCATGTGAGCAAGTGGGAATGTATTTACTGGAAAAGTGTTTGGGTGATGTAGACTTGCATTCATTTTTAGCTACTTAAATCAGCTCTATAAATTTCCGAAATATTGGAAAATTATTTAAATCAGATTTTTTTTTTTGTTTTGTTTTGTTTTTTTTTTTTGTTTTTTTTAAACTGTACTCTTCTGTTAACTCTGATGTGTTGGTGTTGATGCTGTTTCTCTATGCAGCGCTGGCGATGGGTCTGTGTGTGGCGATGATTGCCTTTGTGAGACTGCCCAGTCTGAAGGTGTCCTGCCTGCTTCTGTCTGGTCTGCTCATCTATGATGTGTTCTGGGTAAGAACAACACACACACACACACACCGACCACTGTGCACTGATGGTTGTTCTACACTTCTGAGCGCAGCGTGCGAGTGTAAACTGTGTGAATCTCCGTCCCTCCTCCGGTCTTCAGGTCTTCTTCTCAGCCTACATCTTTAACAGTAATGTGATGGTGAAGGTGGCCACGCAGCCGGCTGATAACCCGCTGGACGTTATCTCCCGTAAGCTGCACCTGGGTCCCAGCATGGGCCGGGACGTGCCACGCCTCTCGCTCCCAGGCAAGCTGGTGTTCCCGAGCTCCACGGGCAGCCACTTCTCCATGCTGGGCATCGGCGACATCGTCATGCCCGGACTGCTGCTCTGCTTTGTGCTGCGCTACGACAATTACAAAAAGCAGGCGAGTGGCGAGGCACCGAGCCCCGCCAACATGTCCGGGCGCATGCAGCGTGTCTCCTACTTCCACTGCACCCTCATCGGCTACTTCGTGGGTGAGTTAGAATACAGCTGTGCTGCGTTAGATAAGTTGTGGGTTTGGATGGTTGTGTACAATTAGATGGTCGTGTACAAAGGATTTTAAGTCTTTAATTTACTTGCTTATTTATTTATTTACTTACTTATTTTGCTCCTAGCTCATTCAGTGTCATAGCCTTTGTTGATTGTGTTAGTGCTTCCAAATATTTCATTTTGTTCAGATAATTATTTAATAATCTCTCCCCAAAAAATCTCCAAATTCTGTACATTTCTGTACATAAACAAAGGATTTTGGATATGATCTTATTGTCAGTGTGTCCTGGGATGAGTGCAGGATAAACTTGGATTACAGGAATTTTCTTCCGTGTCAGAGTCGTCTCTGGCTTCTTCCTTTGGGATCTAAATCTACAGCCAGATTTCTGTAAAGCTGCTTTGACAGTGCAAATAAAACTGAGTCGAGTCAAATTCGCATTTGGACTTTTGGCTCCGTAATCCTGTAGGCCAGGTGTATGTTTTTAATCCTATAGAATGTGTGTAGAGTTTTCTGATCCTATAGACTGAGATCTAAAGACCAGGATGTGCTCTAATCCTATAGCATCCTGTTAGGAGATGTCTTCTGTCCCTATAGACATCATACTGAGTCTTTCCTTCTCTCTCTCTCTCTCTCTCTCTCTCTCTCTCTAACACTGTCTGTGTGTCTCCCCTCATGTCTCACTCTGTCTGTCTTTCTGTCTCCCTCTCACTGTCTGCCCCTCACTCTCCCCTGCCCCTCTCTTGCTCTCTCTCTCTCTCCCTTTCTCTCTCCCCCTCTCCCTTTCAGGTCTGCTGACCGCAACTGTGGCGTCTCGGATTCACCGTGCGGCGCAGCCCGCTCTGCTCTACCTGGTGCCCTTCACCCTGCTGCCTCTGCTCACCATGGCCTATCTGAAGGTACGACTGCAAACAATCAAATTTACAGAATTCTCCCATTTTCCCCAAATGTGCAGGATCATCCAGGACATATTTGAAGTCTGACATGCACTTCTTTAATTTTGCACTGGACCTATGAGGCTAATGTCACTCAGGAATAAAAAGTAGAAGTAGTAAACGTCTGTCACAGAAATTCTTTTCTGTGAATATCAGCCTCACTTTACTTCTTCGGCGGTGTACTGCTGTAGATTAGGGCACAGTTAAGAAGTGATGCACAAGCTGGAAGTGCGTGATGGGTCAGTAGTTGAAGTTGAAAATAAGTTGGTAAATACTGACTATCGCTGCTATTTTAGTAAATAGATCATATACCTTATGTAAAAATTTGGGCAGATTTTTTTTTTTTTTTTTTTTTTTTTTTTAAAACAGTAAACTTTATGGGTAAGTTGGACTGCTTTATTTGTTAGCCACAGTTGCTTTGGGGTCATGGGAGGATTGTATACATTTACTGACTTTGAATTTATTTTAGTTGAATTTAAGGTTTCGTTGCCTGTGACCTTCTCACCATGACACCCCCCAACAACGCATACAGTCTTCGTCCCGTTTATATGGTTACATGTTTACATAGTGTTTAGTTTCAGTATCAGAGTCCAAGTGGGGTGTGTGTGTGTGTGAGAGAGAGAGAGAGAGTGACCATGTCATCACAAGGATAGGAATATCTGACAGTTCTGACCTTGTGTTGACCTTTGCAGGGCGATCTGCGGCGCATGTGGTCTGAGCCTTTCCACGCCAAGTCCAGCAGCTCCCGGTTCATGGACGTATGATGGCCATGAGCGAGACGGGCAGCATTCACTTCAACTCATCCCCAACACACACAGGGAGAGGGAGAGCAGGAACATGGGAGGGGGGAGTCGCACACGTATTCTCATCTCCTTATTCATGGATCAGATGGAGAGCAGCTTGACTTCACTGCCAGATGGATTCTGCTCAGCACATTCACTCACCTTCTCTTTTTATTACCTCTTCTGTTTCCTTTCTCTCTCTCTCTCTCTCTCTCTCTCTCTCTCTCTCTCTCTCTCTCTCTCTCATCTCCCCCATTGGTCCCTGTTGGACTGAGAGGCCACTCCTTAATAGACTTGTCTTTACGGGACACAACTGGTGCTCGATGAGCTCCACGTGATTATTTTTTTTCTAATCGGCGTCATTATGGATTTGCAGACTGTTGGTGTGTTTTGTTTTTGTTTTTTTGTTTGTTTAGTTTTGTTTTTTGAACCACGGACAAGACGCTGAGAAAGTCTCAGCTTAGGACAGTGATGACCCCGAGGGGACCAACACGCGCACACCTACCTACACACACACGCGCGCGCGCACACATACACAAGGCCACAGACGCTTTCCTGCTTCTCTCTCTCTTTTGCATCCTCCCTTTCCTCTCCTCCTCTCTTATAGGCCCATCCCCTTTCCCCTTTACAGATATGTGTATTTTATTTAGAAAGATTTTATTCTTGGCATATACAGAAACGACGCATTATGAAATGGAGTGTGTCCTTACCGTTGGGAAGGCCACGCCCCTCTATGTATATATGTGTACACATGTATTAGGGTTATCATGTTGGGGTGCAAGTGTGTATGTCTGTGTGATCAAATAGGAATTGTGTGTCTGTGTGAGTGAGGGTTTTTTTTTTTTTTCGTGCTTTTCCCTTTGTTGCTTTTTAGGTGGATTTGTAGTGAGAGGTTGATGGGGAAATGCAGTTGTTTTTTTTTTTGTTTGTTTGTTTTCTCTGAAAGTCGCACCATATACACTTTTTACGACCATGTTCCCTCGTTTAAAGAAATAGTTTGGTGAAATTTGGATATTTTCTCAAGACATGTTTGGGGTCTGATGTTTGCACTGTTTTTTTTGGTTTGTTTTGTTTTGTTTTTTGGAGTTCTGAGATAATGGAAGGCCATGGGCAGGATTCTCGTTGTCCAAGACGGTGTGTTCAAGTTTTGTTCATTTTTATAGATTACACTAAGTCTCACCGAGTCCTAGTCTGCTTTATACCACCGCGCTGATGAATTCTTCAGACAGAAGCTTGCCGATTAATAAATGGTAGTTCCGGTTTTAACATAACAGGTTTATATTAATGCACTCGTTCTGACATGTTATCGTTTCTATAGTAACGTTTCATTCACGCATATGGTCGACGCTACACGTAATCTGAGGGTGCTTTCACACGTGCAGTGTTTAGTCCACCTGAATCGAACCCTGGTGTGTTTTCTTCTTTAGTCCGGTTCCGAGACCATCTCAGCGAGGTGATCTCTGTCTGCTTCCAGTCGAATTCTTCAAGCTTGACTCGATCCATCGGCAGGAAGTGAATTTTAAATCGCGGGTGACGTTTTTTCTGAACTGTTAAAATGAGTTGCAAACTGCGGCGAAGGACAGAGCTGTAGCGCTGCAGAAACGCGATGTGTTCTGGATATTTTGACTGAACAAAAAGAGGAAAATAAACCCTGGAGACGATACACAAAATTTTTTAAATAGTTGTTTGTATAATTATCTAGTAATACATTGAGTGCAGCTGGTGCGTGCGTGCGTGCGTGTGTGTGCGCGCTCAGATTAGGTTTTGTGAATTCTACACGCACCACACAGTAAAGTTCTGTTTAATTTCTCAGCACCGTATTTCTGACCAATTAACGAAAGAGCGAGCTTTACACATTTTCTTTTTTCTCCAGCCCTACACACCCGTTGTTATTTGGTTCACTCAATTGCGTGCAGTGAGAAAACAAGGCAAACCAAACACATCACATTTCGCTCTGATTTGAATTCAGCAAACAGACTAATAGGTGTGAAAGTACATCTAATAATAAATGGATTTAAAAAAAAAAAGTTATTATTTAATAAAGAAAAGCGTATTTCCATATAGAGATGTTTGTGTAACATTTATTGGAAGGAGTCTCCAGTGCCAGCGTTTTGTAACAGTCAGTAAATCTTCAGGACAGAGGACTTTTGTGCTTTCTGGTTTCTCTGTAACATAAGCTGGTTTTTTTTTTTTTTTTTTTTTGTCTTTTTAACTTCAAAAGAGAAAAATAAAAGAAGCTGGTGAGGGAACGACCGTTTATAGCTGCCATAACGTAAGAGAGAACAGGAACTAACTTCATAGATGTATTATAGAATTAAGTATAAGTACAGACAGTTCAAAAGGATGATGTGCTGCTCATTGATGAAGTAAAAATGTATCCCACCACCCAGTGTGGATTATTTTCCTATAACAGCACGGCCCGCAGCATATCATTAATGACTTATCATCTTCACTTCTAATACGACGCTACACTGGCTTCATGGGTTCAGAACTAACTTTTCACCAAACTATTCCTTTAAGCTGCAGGTAACTAGCAGGAGGGACTGAAGGGTGGCACGGCTTCAAGAGGGGCTTCAGTATGCAACAGAAAGTGTGTCTGTGTGTGTGTGTGTCTGGCTGAACTGAATGTATGGCATTACCTCTGTTAAGTCTGTTCAGAATGGTGCTCTTACAGTCGATGGGCTCAGCGCTGATTACGGTTGTCGTTAAGAAGCGGTGTGGCTTGTAGGCATGTGCCAGTATTATCCAAACCGATTCCTAACCCAATTATGGGATTGCCTTCTTTGAGACGACTTTTTCAAATCTGCCTGAAATAAGAATCCAGGTATAGTAATAAGATAACAGTAATTTGTATGTTACATGTCAAAATATGTTGTAAAAGTGATAACTGGCACATGCCTAGTGGCTTGCGTTCTAATTCTCCCTTTATTTTAGTATTTTCTTGACAGTTATTCGCCCCAAGAGACTGGAATTGTGTGTGACTGGTGTGACGTGTGTGTGACTGGTGTGTGTGTGTGTGTGTGTGTGTGTGACTGGTGTGTGTCAATGAGGTTTGCTGGTTTGTCTGTCGAGATTTTCTTGAGTTCCGCTCCTTTATTTTATTTTTATCTACTTGTTACCTGTTTCATTATTTCTAAATCTGTGAGTTGTCTGGCCTTGCATGTGACGTGTACAGTGTGTCGTCGTTCAGGAAGCCCACGGCAGCACTGCAACACTTGCGCGCACGCGGGGTTTCAACGAACGAACGAGAGTATGATTGCACAACAACATAAACACAAGTGCTCGGGCTACAGAGATCCTCGGAGGGTTTGGACGCCTCGGGCCCTGTATCTCAGACAGGGACAGGGACCTCACAGACACCAGGCAGAGAACATTCTCCTGACCACGGCACATTCGGAGCATCACAGATGTCGATTTCCCCACAATCCCTTTCTTGATCCCCTGCCAGCCCCATTATGGACATGAAACTCTGAAATCATGGAATGATTAAACATTGAACATTTTCAAAAGGTTTTCTTTTTTATGATGAGCTTCACCTTTTTTTTTTTTTTTTTTTTAAATCCCCTTGTTTGTATTTTTCTTAGTGTTTTATTTTATACTTTTTCCCATCCCTCTTCACTCCCTGCCAGCAGAGGGCGCTGGGCTCCGTTGGCACATCTGCGTTACGGCCAAAAGGATTCTGTATAAAAGTGGATTTAAAAAAAAATAATAAATAAATTAAGAACTGTGTAGTGACCTATGGATCCTGACGCGCTGTACCTAAACGTTTTCATCTCCTTTAACCTGCTCCCCTTCATCCGGTCAGGATTCTGCTGTAAATAAACGTGACTCTAACTGTAGCGCCTCCTTACTGTCTCGCTCTGTGTTTAACACCTGCACAAAAACAAACTGTCCCAGCAAGTTTTTCATGGTTTAAGTTACAGCTTTCTGCCAAAAGAAGGGCTGAAATTAAATATATAGTCAACCACAGGATTAAAGGAAAACTCCACCCTGAACGACTTCCATATTAAGCTTTATAATGAACATGTGATCCTCACTGGCATCTAGATCTATTTTTGTAATGACTGACCTTGCTTCATTTCTACCTAAAGTGAGCGATGCAGCGGCGCTTTAGTGTGGCCAGCTCTCTCAACTCTTCATCTGTACACTCTGCTCAACCGATCAGCTTCCGAAACTTCAACTTTCATTCTAATACCACCATCAACGCCATCGCACTCGTCATCTCATCGATCTCGAACTAGCCAAATCTAGTCTCTGCCGTAACTCGGAGCAAGTGTGTCGTATAGCTGCACTGCATTCTGAGACTTTCAGTCCAACATTTGCACCAATGTCACTACTACGCTGAATTTCTCATTAATACGTCATAGAACATTGCTGGAAAATGATAAGTGAGAAAAGACGCTCTTTTGTTTTTAGGGGCTAACAGCACAATCTTACTGTTATCCCTTGTGTTTAAGATCGTTGATTGTTTCTTTCTCTCCTACTGAACGCCACTCCTACTGACACCAGAATCACTAAACCCATCATGAACATCTCGATATAAACATGTTTAATGTGGAGTTTCACTTTAATGAACATGAATAATATGCAATTAATGATATTTTTTGATTGCATGGAGTCACTTTAGAGCCATGTTAATTCACCACAATAACATACAAAGGTTTTTCTAACTGCTGCACTTTTTGCTGAAAAACAATTACAATTAATATTTGGTGACACTTTAACCTGAAAGATTTACAAAGCAATACTGCTAAATGCAAGTTTAAAACTTGCTCTTTATGTAATTCTACATGTTATTTGCATTTCATCATCACACTTACATCAGTGTAATAATTCAAACATACATTGAGTAATAGTTAAATATAAAGCAATCATTCTTTCTGTAAAATGGGGACTATCTTTGACTCCTATCCTAAAAAATACAGTGTGACTGATTTTACTGGAAAAGTTACAACTATTTCACGAATTCGGGTTTTTTTGTTTTGTTTTTGTTTCCTTTTAAGAGCAGCGCTGTTGTTACCACATTCAGCCACAAGGCGTCGCTGCAGTGCAGATTATGTCTCCCGAAAGGGTTTTCAAAACAAGCAAGCAAAAAGTAATACTTCTAGAAATATACCACAGAGATTTATTTTGTAGTTTTTCCTGACAGTTACTCTGACAGATTGGCACTTAAAGGTGTTTACAGGAAAATTCCATAGTATTTTAAAATTAAAATGATATTTTTGGGGATTTGGTGAATTTTGAGAAGTGTATATATACCGTGTGTGTGTGTTTGTGTCTCAGGGAAAATAAAGAAACAAAACGAAAATCTGAAAGGGTTTGCTAAACGATTTTTTTAAGGTGGTGATAGAGCTCGAGTATTCAGCAGAAGTGTTGAGATATCTTTTTATAATATCTAAATTATAGAAACACATAGAGACATATCTATATTTCCTCATATTCCCCTGTTTAATTCACTCACTGCGCCTCGCGACCACAGATACATTTAAAATAGATAGATAGATAGATAGATAGATGCCTGCTTACTGTGATACGTCAAAGCGTCCGCCATATTGGAAGCGGCCATGTTTATGGAGAGATGCGGGTGTACTCTGATAAACTTATAACTCTCATTATGTTCAAAATGTTAAGACACACATTATCAATGCCTTCAAATATGAAAGGCGATTACCTTATGTCTTGTCTGGGGGGTGTTGGCTATTTTCATACCAAAATGCAGCACAGTGTGTTAGCATTATTGAGAAATTCTTTGCTGAAGATAAATTCAGCTCAAGTCAATGAGCTCATCTTGCCCCCTTCAAGATGGCGGAGCTGTAGCCGTATTCGATATTTCCTGTTTCGTACCTACGCTCGCGACCACAAGGCTGCGCTGTGGCTCCTCGCGCGCTCTTTCTCTCGCGCGCAGGCAAAATGGCCGCCTTCTCGCTTCATACGCCGACTGTCCAGTTTGTACACTGAACACAACAGGGGAAGAAAATGAGCTGTAATATAGCTAACGATGTCAGAAAATATTTTATCCAAGTAATAACCGAGAAAAAAGGAAGACAATCAGTTAAAAAAGTGCTCGGAAAGATAAAAATGCGAGTCGGCTGTGAGGGGAAAACGCCGCCATGATGAGACGCGGTGGAGGAGAAACTGTAGTTTAGGCCTGTTAAAGTTACAGCAATTACAATAAACATTAAAATAATAATAATAAAAGAGATTGAAGTTTATGAGCATGTTTATGTGATAAGTGTTTCAAATTACAAATCGGTTTAGTGTCTTAAATATAAAGGGTTAGTGAAATGGGTCAGTCAGAGCAGGAGCAGGGTTGCCAGGTCGCTGAGAAAACAACTAATTCCACTTTTGACTGTATGAAGACGTGTGTGTGTGAGGTGGTGATCTACTGTATATGATGTGTTTCTCAGGGCTTGATTTGTTTCCTGAGTGCTTACAAAGTGGGGAAGATACTGCTCAAATGACTTGGTAGTAATTCACTGTTAATACTGAATTAAAACAAGGGGAGTTTCGGGGGACTGACAAAAAAAATCCACCCTGAACGACTTGCATAATAATCTTTATAATTAACATGTGGTCTTCAATGGTGTCCAATATTTTATAATGACATTCTGAGTTGCCTTTTTTTTTTTTTTTAAACTTCTTTCATTGACATGTTGGTCTATTTTCACTTTGGTTACCGGTTTCCTACATTACCCACGATGCCATTCGACTACCTGCTGATAGTGGTGCAGTAGGATTTAGCCTTCGCTTCATCTCTACCTAAAGAGAGCGATGCAGCAGCTCTTTAGTCTGTCCATCACACTCATCATATCATAGATCTCTAACTAGCTGATCCATAACTCAACCTAACTAGTATACTATGTATACCTGCATTGCATTCTGGGACTTTCAGCTCAGTGTTTACAACAACATCTCCACTACGTCTGTATTGTATTTCTCATAAATATGACATTGAACATCATTGGAAAATGGTGAATGAGAAAAGAAGCTCTTGTTCCTTTGTTTTAGGAGCTAACCTGGAGGAGATAACAAGCCATCGAGAGCATCCTGACGGGAAGCATCACAGCCTGGTTTGGAAACAGCACCCAGCAGGACAGGAGGGCTCTACAGAGGGTGGTGTGATCAGCTGGGCGTACCATCCGTACAGAGCTCCCTGACCTACACACTATCTACAGCAAGAGGTGCTGGAACAAGGCCAGGAAAATAGTGAAGGTCCTCAACCAAAATACAGAGAGGCTGAGGAGGAGCTTCTTCCCACAGGCCATTCGGGCTCTCAACCAGTACAACACCAAGGACTAAGAATCATTCACCATTGCACATTGCACATTATGTACATTACAGTACATTACATTGCACTACCGGCACATATCATATTGCACAAACTGCACATATCTGTACAGTGGTACTGTCGGACTGCTGCTGCCACCACCCATATATCTATAGACATATTCCTATACACTTTTTTTTTTTTTTAATCTCCTTCATATATTTTTTATGTATATATTCTTCTTATATTTAAAATTTCTCTTTATATTTTTCTTTATATATAATATAATATTATGTGTGTGTGTGTGTATATATATATATATATATATATATTTTTTTTTTTTTAAATATAAGAAGAATATATACATTTTTTTTTGTCAATTGGGACATCAAAATTATATCAATATATGTTCTGACGCTTTTGTGATAAAGATATAAAACTTTTAAACATACCTAGTACATTTAACAATAGTCTATTAACATGAAATAGGCTTGTTATATGATACAGGGTTTGATTTAGCTTGCAAGCTCAGTGTGGATCATTTCATCTGGCTGGAACAGCTAGCTAGTTAAGTGGAAAATAAGCTTTATAAATACTCATGATAATGAATATATATATATTCTTTTTATGTATATATATCTCTTTATATTTGATATTTTTCTATATTTTCTTTGCTATGTTGGAACAGTTGTGAAAAGCATTTCACTGCAAGTTGTACTGTGCATGTGACAAAAATTGAATTTGAATTTTTAACAGTGAAACCTTAACCCTTATGTTTTAGATTGTTGAAATGTTTTTTCTCTGATTAAACACCATTGTAACAACGCTAGCAATAACAGCGTCTCCCTCTGACATTAGAGCACAGACAACCACTAACCTCTCACGACCATAGTGAAAATACAGCACCAACCAACAAACTGCACCAAATCACAAACATTTCATTAGAAACATTTAATGTGTTAAGTTAAACTGGATGAGCAGAGTTTTTTTTTATTTTTTTTTTTGTCAATTGGAGCATCAAAATTATATCAATATATTTTCTGATTCTTTTGTGATAAAGATATAAAACTTTTAAACATACCTAGTACATTTAACAGTAGTCTATTAACGTGAAATAGGCTTGTTATATGAGACAGGGTTTGATTTAGCTTATGATTTAGCTAGTTAAGTGGAAAAATAAGCTTTGGAAATACTTATGATAATGAATAGCAAGACTGAAAACACAAAGGCTGTAATAGCATAAGTAAATGTTGTAGCATCTTTAACTAATTTATTTAGCGATTTTGAAATACTATGAAACATAAGGAATGCATGGAAATGAACTTACACAATACAGTCAAACTGACTAGCAGCAAAAAAACACCAGGGACCCAAATTATCTTGGAATGTCAGAAGGCGTTATAGCCAGTGGCTGTTTAGCGTTTTTCTTTCAGTGTGATTTATCACATTAATGGATTTCACAAATGTTTGAAATGATTTTTATATATCCAATTACAGTACAAGAGCTCAGCTGTGACAGCTTGACATTCGCATAAACCCAAAGTTTCTGCTCTTGGGTGCACTCATCCAATTTAATCCCAAGTTAAACCACAAATTCATTATGTTTAAATTGGTATTTAGGTTATGCTGGACAAGCAGCACTCATGTTTGCACTGAACTGATCTATTTTTATAAGAAATCTGTGCACTTGGGAAGAATGCCCACGATGCTCAGGAGCCACGCTATCAGAACGGAGGGGGTTTGGGGTTGGCAAGGTCAAAGCAGAGACACTGGGACTGTGGAATTTCTCAGGTCCACCCCTGATCACTTATTGGTTAAAAGACCAAAACACTACTGGCTGGACGAGTGTACAGGAATTCACATGGCGCTGTGGGGATTGGAGCACTCCAGCTTGGCAGTCTACCTATAGAGGAAAACATACGTGAGGAGCAAGGGTTTTTTGGCATGAGTTTTCCGAATCAGAGACTTTATTAAACAAATGATCAACCATTACTCACAAATACATGGTACACTGGAATGCGACTTAAAATAATGCCAGAATATACAACAGATAATATATAAGGTATATACAGTAAATGGCTATGGCAGCATCTAATGCATCATAACTGCACCATTTTTCTTCTTTTGTTTACTATAATTTATATAATACACACAGGTCCAAAAGTCTGAGAGCATTTATGAAAATGCTTCTATTTTGTATTCTTTTCTCATTTAATACAACATTTTTCTTTACAAATGATATTATTGACAAAATCCTGAGTAGACTCTTTGATATATTTACATGAATTTCAGAGTTTCTTAGTATTTGGTTCGTCCTCTTTTTTTTTTGCTTTAATAAAGTGTGCACTCGAGCTGGCATGGACTCCACAAGTTTGTGCGAAACCTCATGATCCATTTTAGATCAAATCCATCGGAGTGTCGTCTGAACACAGGCTTCAACAGAACAGATTAGACATGAGGAAAATCTGACCTTTTTTACAAAGCAGTTGACATGGTCAATATCACACACCTGCTTACATTTATATAGGGACCTAGTGCAGAATCTTGAAAATTAAATATTCAAGATATTGAACATTTAATTGCTTTGTTTTAAATATTTGTTTATTTCCAATTTTAAATGAAAAAGAAAATCCCAGATATCAATGTGGTCTCAGACTTTTGGACTCTACTGTATTTGACAAATGTAAACAAATTCTAAAACAATATTTGTAAAATCTGTTTAATGTGATAAATCATGCTAACAGACAATTTCTAAACATATAACTCCCCAAATCCTCCCCTTCTAATGTTAATTTCATACTTTTTTTTAGCAGTGTGTGTTCAAAACTATGATTCTTCTCATTTTGTCAATTACATGTATTGTTTAAGTATGTTTTCCATCCTTTTGTTTTATTTAACTCGCTTTACAGAACAAACATTCCATAATAATAATAATAATAATAATAATAATAATAATAATAATATCTGATTTCCATATCACTTATAATAATTCAATGAAGCACATTTCAGTGTGTTTCATTTAACTTAAAAAGAAAGAGCACAGTAAAAAGAACTGGATTTTTAAAAAAATAGCTAAGATGAAAAGTAAGTAAAGTTTAAAATACATATAAACAACTAAATAACAAACATTAATACAATCATGATTGAAATAGACATACATGAAAAATAAAGGAACAACTTCAAGTGACATAAAACAGGCATATTTATTTAAGGGTTTTTTGTTAGTTGTTTGTTTGTTTGTTTGTGACCTTAAAGTCTTTAGAAAGTTTTTAAGTTCTTTAAACTCTTTAGAAAGTGAAGATCCTTCAACTATACAAAGACCTCTTAAGAAACCCTATTTCTCTGAGCGTACAGATGGCACATCTGAGCAATTCTAAAATACACTGTGATCGTTTCAGATTACAGTAATCTTTGGGAAGAAACACAAACACATGGTCGGTTAACTGGTTTCAAATGATTAATGATCAGATAATAACTAGTTTTTTTACTCATAAATCCTCATTTCTCAGCTGAGTTAAATATTTCTCCCTTTAATAAAATATCATTTAAATCTTGAATTTAACTTCATTTGATTTTAGGAAGTTGTTATCTGTCTAGTTTACACTTTCTTGCAGATGATTTGGCATCATCTGGTGATACTGATGTGCATTATCTATAGATAGTATACACTACTGTAGGTTTATAAATACAGTAGAACCCTTTAAATAGAAAAACCCCTGAAAGTTGTAGATTTCGTCTTTTTATAGCTATGGAAGATTTATTTGCAAGCTCTTTTGCAGTTGTCGTACGAATAATGAATGATTCATATTCATATGAACTCTTACTCAGAGCCACA
This sequence comes from Pangasius sanitwongsei, assembly GCA_037576675.1. NCBI lineage: Eukaryota > Metazoa > Chordata > Actinopteri > Siluriformes > Pangasiidae > Pangasius > Pangasius sanitwongsei. The sequence goes on along the minus strand of CM075019.1, from coordinate 19,784,466 downwards.
GCGATGATGTTTAGTAGCTGACGAGACTGTAGAAAGCTAGCAAAGAATACTAGTTACCAAACAAGCTTATCTTCATGCTGTAATAATTTTCGTCATGTACAAGGGAGCCCAAGTATTTATTCTTGTGGAATACCTTAAAGATTATTATATCTTTTTATACATATTAACATTATGTTGACATTCTGTCATGATGGGTCCCTGGAGGACTAGTGGTTAGGCCACATCGCTCTCACTGCTGTTGCCCGGGTTCGAGTCCCAGGGAACCAACCCCACACGACACAGTGCACTCCCAGTGCCGGTCCCATGTCCTGAAAAACTTGAGGAGGGTTGCATCAGGAAGGGTAAAAACTTTGGTAAAAAAAAAAAAAAAAGTGATCTGCTGTGGAGATCCCTAACATTATCATTCTGTCGTGATCTCTGAATTGTAATGAGTGACAGCATTCATTTCACGTGAATGGAGTTGTAAGAAAAGCTACACACTAAAACCAGGTTTCTTTATGCATTTGTAACTTTTTCCATCGGTGCAAATTCCTATCAGGGTGTCCTTGTGAGGCTGTGTTGTTATTCCACAACATGCAAATATGATGCAAATCACTTTAAGTGATTATAATGAGGTATGATCTGTGATGCAGTATATTCTCAACTGTGCAGAAGAGCAAATGGCTATTTGCATACAAGTATACAGATAAAATCAATTAAGGAAGTAAAGTAGAATACGGTTAAATAAAGTACACAAAATACAAAAAAAAAAAAAAGATTAAAGAAAATACAGTGATTACTACCTGTGATACTGTAGGTGTGTGTAATCTGAATGGGTTTATATATATATATATATATATATATATATATATATATATATATATATATAGTCCAGTTACTGCACAGTATATAGGTTTTGTTTATAGGTTTTGTTATAAAGATTCTGGTTGTTACTTTTAGCAAGAAAAAAAAAAACAACAACCAACCAACACATCATATTTTTTTTACTCCTTATTGGCTCAACCTTTCACAGACAAGATTACATTTTCTTTAAAAACGATATTTACAGCTTGTCACACATACGTGCAGGAGAGTAGAGTTATGTGAATTAGTAATTAGCGCACAAAAACAAACAGAACAGTTACATTACAGAAAATTACAACCAACTCTGAAGCAAAAAAAAGATGCATTCAGTCATACACTGAAACTGAGCAAAAATTAAGAAAGGATTGTAAACTTTTCCCCGTAACTGGTCCAGGTGGTTTAATTAGTTGGCTATATTAAAAAAGCATGCAACAGTCATTGAATCTTAAACATAAAGACGTCTAAATATAGCTGTGACATAAAAAGAGCAAATGACAGGTAAAGTCTGTGCCTGCTGATGAAAATGTTAATTACAGGTTTGTCTTTTTCAGGACTATGTCTAGCTTTCTGGGCTTGTTTGAATAAGACCTCATCGCCACTGCACAAGATTGGTTTTCCCCTTGAGCCTGTTGCCCTTTGACCCCGTGAACATTCCATGAGTAGGGTGTGAGGTGAAGTGAGGAATTCCTCTGAAGTCTACTTATGGGCTGTTTTTTTTTTTCTCCCCAGAGGAAGAATTTGGGTTAAAATGTCACCAAGAGATACCTTGACTTATGGAATGGACGCTCCATTTGGGTTATAAAGCCAGTAGATTGGTGTAATAAACAGATTACAAGGGGAACTGCACACGTTTTATTAGCGACTGGTAAGCACTTTTTCAGTTGCTTACAGCTGCAGCAACTGTAATATTTCACACAGGTGGAAATAGAATAAATTATGATTTACATGAACCCTAACTCTGGTAATGTTTGCCAGATAACAAATCTATGTTCAGCAAACAAGAATACTAATACTTTCATACTATAATAAATTTGACTCAATGGCAACATGTACGAGGAAAACAGAAGGGAACCAAGTATTTATTCCTTTTAGAACCCTTAAAGGATATCATGTCTTTTTTTATACACAGTTGCTCCATTTGGGTTATAAAGACAAACATCAAATGACCTATTCATTTTAATAATACATCAACAAGGATAGATATATTAGTCGATCCCTTTGTCATTTCAGGAAGCACCCAGAAAGGTTTGTTCATGTGGGAAAACCCTGAAAGATTGTATGCAGAACTCTTCCAGGTTTCGAGGGTTTCTCTTTTAGAAAAGTTCCCAGTAAAACCCTTTTATGAATTTTATGAGCCTCCAAGTGCTTATGTCAAGCTGATAGGTACGGAATAAAACACTCGGGGGTGTGCTTTTATAGGAAAATAATCAATGACAGGGTGGTTTGATGCAGCCTGACACAAGGCAGAGTTCCTCTTACCACCTTGAAGTTGATCATTTTCCAATAGCAGCATATCCTGAAGTGTTTTATTCCTCTTATACCACAGCGATTTGCTGAGGATTATAGTTTTATTTATTAAAGAATGACATGTCATACCTTTTTCAACTGTACAGGTGTCCAAAAAGTCAGGAACCAGTGGGAATATGTTGAGCAAATATTTGCAGAAACGTAACACAGAGGCTGAGATAATGCATAGAGCATATGCTGTAAATAACAAATACTAAATTAAGTATATAAAGTTTCACTCTCATTGGTTCTTGATTTTTTTCACCGTAATGTTGTGAGCTCGTAATGTTGTGAGCTCCTGTTAAGATGATCTGATCGCAGCTATAAGCAATCCTTTCCTCAAAGTCTCTTGAATTTAATAAGAAAAGAAATGCAGCAGACCACAAAGCACAACTTCCTCCATCATCTCCTCACTGCAAACTTCAGCATATCAGTGATTACACTTAATTAAAATTAAGACTTTTTTCAGAAAATTGAAAAACCAATTTAAAAAATTTGCAAATGAGTAAACGTTGTATGGATTCAGAGGATATCCTGGGAGCACCAGGTGAGAACGCCCCCCCGGACGGTGTGTCATCATCGCACCATGCATGCACTCATTCACATCTAGAGGCAGTTTAGCATATAGCCAGTTGACCTACTGGCATGATTTTGGGAAGGAAAACCCCACACAGACAGTACACAGAGCTCCGGATAAAACTGGGGACACCATCATGTCACCCTCCTTATTGCTGTTCCAAAAATAAAAATAAAAAAATGGGACATTTTGCATTACAGCATAATAGTTTTTCTTTCCTGAGCCGTTATATATTTACTCTTGCCAAGATGATGCACCTACAGATACTGTTGAGTTTAACACTTATTCTCTACACTAATGACTGCCTCTTTAGATTTCATAAAATAATACAAATAATATTTATTCTGAAACTTGAGCTCCAAAAGCCCTCATAGCAGCTCAGAGATGGCGGGAAAGAGATGTCTACGAACGTCACCTTTTAGTTTTTTAAGTTTAAATGTTCTAACATCAGTCACTTTTTTGTTTACATTTTCTTTCTCTGTGTTATTCTCAGCTTAAAATGGCCTTGAACATCATCTCTGTAATATAAAGTAATATAAAGATTATTTTGAAAACGAACATACATTATTACCACCAGAGCAAAAGGCAAAGTTTAGGAAAGTCCCGGCTCAGTCGCAGCACTAGATTTCCAGTAAATAATTTGCATATTATGACACGGGAGATCAGGTTGCGTGAAAAGAATTTGCACAAGCAAACTTGCATGTTTTGTGTAGTCTAAGGTTTGAGGTTATCACACCGTTATCACTTTTTTCTGTCTTAATTCGTTTGAAAATGCAGTCATTGTGACCCATAACACATTCTCGTAATTGTTCGTGAGATCGCCTCAAGCCAGTAGTTTGTTCTAATAAACACAACATTTTTTAAAAAAGGATTGTTAAAGGTCTCTCTCCTTATTGTACCGTTAAAGTCACTTCATAAATGAAACTTCATCAAATGTTATTTATTATTAAAACCTTTCAGAAGAGTTCATTTCAATCAAAGTAGACAAATATCAATGGAAATTGTAATTCCTTAAAGAAACAGATAAACAATATAATCTCTGTGAAATAAGTCTAGGTGAAAAAATAGTCTTTTTTATATAACAGTTATTACATCATAAAATATAAGAGCCTATCAGTTTCCAATATGCAAATATGGTGTTTTAACATTTCCGCCTGGATGTTTTTACAGTTTGCATGTTCTTGTAATCCGGATTTGTAGATGAGGATAAAAGTTTTGGCATTTCATTTTTACTTCATTTGTAGAGTAGAACGTCTTTTTAATCCAAAGACATTCAGCGATTTATTATTTAATATGCAAATGAATAATATGTTTGTTAAGTGTGTAATAATACACAGTTTAGAGTGTCATGTCTAGATTGTGACACTTCAATTTTTTCGTTCCACGCTCATCTTTCTCAATACTAAAAATACATTGCGTAATATCTTTACTGTGCAATATATTTAGATCCTGTCGCCTTACGCGTTCACTCCTCCAGCAGCGTGGAGCTTCACACAGTCGTGCCCGGATTGCGACACTGCACTTTCAGTCATGTTCCTCTTGCGAAATTCTCTACCCCCTCTATAACCCCCTCCACCCCCATGCTAGGAATGTGGGGCATGTGCTCGGTAAAAAAAAAAAAAAAACTGGAGGTGGTGTTCCAAATATAAGTAGGGTTCAAGAGTTTACTTCCCAGTCAGATTATCTCATGCAGGAGCGTTACAAATGAGCTCCAGAAAAATCCACTGCTCCGGTCACCATATAGGGAAATGATCAATGACACTGCCGGTGCTATCGATGAGCGAGAAACCTGAAGACAGAGGCAGCACTGGAGGGAAGAGAGTGTGTGTGGGGGGGGGTGGGGGGGGGTCAAAGGGCACAGGAAGAAGGGAGGAACATTTTTGGAGGAAGGGATGGAATTAGGTTGGGGTAATAACAAAAGATAAACCACCCAAGACTCAAAAGGTCTCTTTCAGGATACACATGTAGAACTATAAGAGTAGCAGCTACGGCTGCTTTGCATTCAGTGGAAAGTTTCTCTGAAGCCATCTTCTCTAGTTCAACACTATGTTTTTTTTTTTCTCTCTTTTTTTTTTTAATCTGGGCTCTTTTTTATGACCAACATTTAAAGAGAAGTCGAAATAATTCTCCTCTGAAACGTTTCAACGTTCAGATTCCTTGTTACTAAAGCAGATTATTAGCATTGAACCACAATTTAAAAAGGAAAATCTTCCACCTGTAGAAACAACGTTAACTGGGCATTTTGCAGATTTTAATAAAAACCTTATTAACTAAATTAAGCCATTATTTGATGTCAGATAATAGTTAACACTGAATATGACAATTATGATCAATATGATCATTTTTGTTCAGTTTTTCCAAATCAAACCGTAGTTTAATTATATTTTATTTAAAGTGTTTCCTTTTGCTTATTGCTAAAATGTGTACTTTTTTTTTTTTTAGTTGCTGTTTGGTTGTTTATTCTCATACTACTACTACTATGTTTCAAATAAACAATTAAATCCAACTTGATGAAATAGATTAAATAGACAGATTAATCATGATTTCTCCATTAACAATATTCAACTGCTTTCCTTTGTCAAATACGTTGTGTTATATTATAAATCATTTACACTTCATTTTCACTATCAAACTGTTTCTTTAGAAATGTTTAGATGCTTAAATTTTAGTCGAAATATTCTGTTCAGTTTAATGTAATTGGTTACAATTCAACAATTATAATTAAACTCTTTTTAGCAATAATTATTTACAAAAACAAATTGCACAGATTTAATTGTCTCTAGATTTCAATAAATGAATAGATTATAAAGATGCTTAGTATTCTCTTATAATCGTATAAATAATTATTTAAATAATGCAGGTTTATATTAAGCGAATTTACCCAAGCACATTTGTAGAAAAATAGTTTATATGTGTAATAGTTTATATTTTTTTAGATTTACCCTGTCAACTGTGAAACCTCAGATCTATCAAAATCGATGTAATATGTTTCAGTAATCAAAACTGATATGAAAAGAAAATTGTTCACATTTAATGTGGTGGAAATTCAACTGAATTCCTAATTACACCTCTTCAGTTTTAGCTACAAATCAAATGAGTAATATAACAATATAATTAGTGATAAAGTGAGAAATGCATCTAAACAGAAACACACGCATTTTGAAGGAAAAAAGAGAACTCTAAACCTAAGTTAATACATTTAAAATAAGTAGATATAGGCTTTAAAGATTTGTATCTTCATTACACACAATCCACACAATCTTATTTAGTTATTATTTAATCTTAATTGTTAACTATATCTGTAGGATTGTAAACGTCACTCTCAGCCACCTTGTAGTGTAAATGTACAAACTCATCAATTCACAATTGTACTGGAATGTATTTCGTTTTAAGCACTTCACAATTAATTGAGTATGATCTGTGTTCATGTTAATGAGATGTTCCGCATGGCTTCAGTGACAATGTCACACAGACACTATGAAACAAATTTACAGTTAATATCAACAGGAAGTTCACAACTGAATGGTTTCATCAGAATAATCCTTGTGTTTTAGAGATATTAAAGTTGTTTTATGATCCGTGAGTGGTGAGATGTTTCATTCTGTGTCCATCACAGTTGATTTTAAAAATGATCCTCGTACTGAATTTCAACTCAATGTAACTTTTAACCTGGTGAACAGAATTATGGGATTGTCTCATCACAGGAGTGCGAGCTCTGTGAGAGCGTCTGATAAACTAGGAAGTATCTTTAAATAGAGCCTTTTTGAAATGGCTTCAATGGCATTATCGTGTTGAATATCACGGTGTATCGCATAACTGCTTATCAACATATACCTAACCATTAACGTCATGTCGATATGAGAGCAATATAAATAGAATAGCTATGGTTTATTCCATAGCTGTGTGTGTGTGTGTGTGTGTGTGTGTGTGTGTGTGTGTGTAGATATTTCTGTCTGAACTAATCAGCTCCACTCACATTTGAAATCATGCACTGATCTGACAGCACGAGCTCAGGACTGGATTATTAATTCATTTAATGTGGAATGAGATGTGTGACTGTACTTCAGTGTAACAGTGTATCAAGTGGAGTTAACTATACATGTACAGAGAGCAACATCATGAAAAAGATTTCCAAGCTCAGTGGGTTTCTTTTTTTTTTTTTTTTTAACTTATTTTCCTCTTTTTTTTTATGCTGGGAAGCTTTTTAAAACTTGAAAAGAAAAAAGTATAAATTAAATAAGGGTTCTGATCTGCATTTCTTTTTTTTCTTTTTAAACAGTCCAAAGAGTTGAAACTCAGAAATGATAAGATTAAAGCTCTTAAACAAATCTTTGTTTAATTTTCTATGTAAAGCTAAATTTAAATAAATAAATAAATAAATAAATAAATAAGTGATATTTAATCATCTTGTAAGCTGAGACGAAGATACCAAAAACGTATTAGTATTAGGAAATTATCATTATTTCATTCCAACCCTAGTTTTGCTTTGAAAATTTAATTTGTGGATTTAGTTTACACAGTATGTAGTTGAAATTGAGATGATCTATCTATCTGTCTGTCTGTCTATCTATCTATCTATCTATCTATCTATCTATCTATCTATCTATCTATCTGTTCCAAGACTGTCCTGTTTGACAGCAGTTTTGATACTACATAAGTGTTAGAAAAACAATTTTCTTTATCGGCCAAATGTACTTGGAAAGATGCATGAAGCTGTTTCAGATTCCACTGATGTTCTTTTTTATTTACTATAGAGTCTGATCAACAACCTGAGAGACAGAAAGAGAGAGAGAGAGAGAGAGAGAGAGAGAAACTCATCCCTCCTCTTTTTCTTAGCAGCCTATTGAATTCCTGCACCAGTCTCACATCAAACACTTTTTTTCCTGATTAACTGCACAATCAGATCCCTTCAGATGAAGGGAGGAAAAGAGGGACGGGGGGAATGTGGGCCCTTTCCCACCAGACAATACCATTATTTCAGCTCCCTTGGCCAGGAATGCCAGATTTCACAGCCCACTACCCTCCTCCAGCTGTCAGTCAGAGCACAATGCGGGGGTTCAGGCACCACCCTCTTTCCTTCGGCCCACCCTGAAGCTCCATAAGTCCCTGCTCGAGTGGCCCAGACTGCACCCTCCACTGTGCTCCCTTTAATCACACAGACCCACTGGCAATCAGCGCACAGAGAAATATGTAACTGTGCTACGGATTCATCAGGGCTCGTCTGCTTGGGAAGAGTGGTGTAATGATATTAATAAAAATGATTATTATTATAAAAAATATTCAGATTTTAGTGCTTGTTTGGTGATGAGTGGTTTATTTTGTTCTTTTTGTCTGGAACAATATATCAGTATAATAAGCATATTTGATGTTTTAACTTACAATAATTTGTTTTTAGAATTGGAGAAATTATCTGGGGTTAACACACACACACACACACACAAAGAAAGAGATTAGATTCATAATAAATGTGATGTACCAGTGTATCAGTTTAAAATGTAATTATAAATAATCTGTATATTTTTAATTATTTGAGTAGAACAAGTAAAAATAAGTCAGATTAATGGAATAAAAGAATCTTTTTTAAAAAAAAATTAAATTGCAGAATGTCCAGGTGGAAAGCAGCCTTCAGCAATCTGTTTGTTTTCTGAATAATAGTATTGAATCATGTTTATAAAGAAATTGTAATTATAATATAGTTATGTTTAGTGTATGAACAACGTCTTAACAAACTAATTTCGTTTATATTTAGTGTATAAAGTTGAGCAAATGAACCTTGTCCCGACTTTATAATGACAATTAAAACAATGCCCATAAATAGTAGAATGTGTTTGCTCTGGACCGGAAGTCAAGTCACACCGTCGATATGGCCGCTGTTCAGAAAAATTTGTGAATGAAACACTCGGCAGCGTATGTGTCGTCCAATTAAAGTGCGCAGTGGCGCTTGTCGGGTCACGTGACTCATTCCTGGACCGCCGAGGAGCTGAGAATCTAGCCAATGGGGTCGTCGGGTGGTGAAGACTAGCGCAAGAAATGACCAATGGGCGCGCGGCATGCAAATTAGGAATTCACTCGGGCAGGGATCTGAATGTCAACTAGTCAAAGATGGAGTCTTAACGTTTTTTGGGAAAGGCCGTGAAGCGCGCGCAGAGACAGAGGGCGAGATTTTACTCCATTTGTGCTTTTAACTTTGTTTTCCGACTCGACCCGTGTGGAGAAGATTTTTTAATGAAAATATGGAAAGGCTTGTTTTATTTATATAATATAAATGCGGTTGAGAAAAGAGGAACAAACAGGCCTAGAAGCCGCTCGAGGGGTTTTACACCTTCTGGTCAACTTTTCTTCTTCTTCTTCGTCTTCTTCTTCTTCGTTTTCTCCCGTTGACAGGGAGGCTGTGTCCTAAATCACACCCCTATCTAAGAGCAGTTTTAGGTGGACTGGGTGAACCCAGTGGTCAGCAGGGTTTAGTCGGCGGTGTCGGGGCTGCTCACGGTTCTCCTTCGGTGTCGTTTCTCTTTAGTCCGGAAGTGTTCGGTTTCGGACGGATCCGCGGTCGTGTCCCTCCCTAGTTAGGCAGCCTACCATTCATGACGGTGTTTAGGAGGGTGTGGGAGGGAGGGAGGATTCAGTTGGCCCTATTTGTGCGAGCACGGTACACGTTTTTGGAGCGGGAATGGCGGGACCATGCTTCAGACACTCGGTACGAACCAAAACCGCTCGAAAAAGCTGTCAGTGAGGCATGCATGGATTTAAAAAAAATAATCCTTTCATCATAGGCGTGTTGCATGTCAAAAAAAAAAAAGCAAACAAACAAGCAAACAAATAAACAAAAAAAACCGAGGGGACGAAAAAACGGTGTATTTGTAGATGTGTTGTGATCAGGTAAGGCTTTATCTCTAAAATAATATTCTCAACGTGTTTAAGATTTGATATTTCTTTCTGTCTCGTTAAGGCAATTTGATTTGTCTTTTAAAAAAATTCTTAAAGTATAATACTCAGATTAGCTTATATGCATGGACCTTTCTAAATCTACAAATTTCAGTTGCTAAAATTAACGCATTTTATTTGTCTAATCAAAAAAAAACTTCATCTAATTAATTACAGAGCACATACAACCTCAGGTCATTCATTAGTCCATGCAAATAAAAATAAATAAATAAAATAAAAAACCCTACTGCGGATTAAAAGCTTTTCATTGCAACCCATACATGAATGAAATGCATTCATTTTATTTAAATATACTCTACAACCTACAAAGTGTAAAAAAAAAAAAAAAGATTAAAAAAAACCCTTTCATACAGAACTGATTACACTGTAATTACTGATGTAATCCTTTCAAACACTTCGCACTGTGACACCTTCAAGTTTTGGATATTATTCACCGGGTTATTTGATGTTAAATGCATATTTTAAAGTCACTGAAGTTTTTTGGAGGAGAAACGAGGATGTGAAAGTGTTGCCCAACTCTCTAAAATTAACCACAGACGTTGTAAGTAGTTTTCAAGGCTCGTGTTGGTGGACAGATCATCTTCTGGAGTTTCTAATGAAAAACATCAAGAAGAATTTTATATTTTTGGAAGCTGATGGTTTGATGAGGAGAAGAGCATACACGGAGGGTATGCTGTACAATTGAAAGGTTTAATTCTATAATAAGGTTTATAATAATAATAATAATAATTACAATAATAATAATGTAGATGCTTATTCCGCATGCATGGTCTGTTTATAAAGAAGTGTGCACGCTTTTACACTTACGTTTTATTTGCATATGTATTGAGTTGAAATATGTTATAACGTTACAGCACTCGTGTTTGTGCCCCTCGACTCCGACTCCTCCTCCTCATCGGAGTTGCTCAGGAATGTAAACCGCTGTGAGTCCATTGGCTCGCGACAGCACGGAGTTACAGGATTGGCTGGAGAAACGGCGGGGGCCCCGAAGCACGAGCCCTGTCTTCGTCCATTGCCCTTTTTCTGTTGTACTACTGTGAGCGTCCAGAAGAGCAGTGCAATATTAAAAGGGCATTGGCTGGAAGATCAGAGACCTCCAAGTCCTCCATATTGCCGTGACCTTTCACCTCTGTGTGCTCTGACACGCTCGAGCATGTGGAAGTACAGTGAGGGACCGGAGGAGGGGTAGATATGGGGGTAGATATGGGGGTAGATATGAAGGGAGGAAAGACACCTGTCAGGTCACGAGCTCTGACGCTCTCAAGCCTTGTGCTTCTGCTTATACTGTTTATTTCTTTCATAACATTAACAAGTTTGCTAAATTAAAAGTTTCTGTATTGAATATTGAACACATCTTTAGCATCTGAATATTAAAATACTGAAAGATGACCAGAGTTTAATCTAAGCTCATTTAGTTTCTAAGCTATCATCAGTAAAGTGTAGTTGATGCACAAAGAAATTGGATGAGTGAATCTAAGAATCTAAACTCTTCATTCATTCATTCATCCTCATTTGAATATCGAGTGCTTGATTGGGTGAAAATGATTTTTAAAAAGTTCTTAAAGTTTGCTGGAGTTTAATCTTTAATTTATAATCTATAATCTGCAGAGTGGATTTGAGACTAAAGATAAAACGTTTCATTGATTTAAATTGATTCATGTACCAAAACTTTTGAATAGTGTATCATTTGAATATTGAGTGCTTGATTTGGTGAAAAGCACAAAACTCTGTAAAGTTTAATGAAGTTGAAATTAAACTTTTATTTATTTTATAATCTGTAAAGTGGACTTGACACAAAAGGGAAAACCTTTACACCAAATGGATTAGTGCTCCTTAGATTTTGACTCTTTGATTTAATCTAATTTTTTCCCCCAGCATTTGAATATTGAATGCTCGTTTGGGTGAAAAGCACAAAACTGTTTAAAGTTTGCTGGAGTTTACTATTAACTCATTTAATTTACAATCTATAATCCCTAAAGTTGATGAAGGATAAGAGAGAAAACGTTTATACCCAGTGGATTAGTGTGCCTAAGCTTTTAATTTGTTTCTTTATCATCATTTGAATATTGAATGCTGGATTGGGTGAAAATGATTTAAAGTTCTAAAAGTTTGCCGGAGTTTAAACATAACTTTATTTAATTCGTTATTTATAATCTACAAAGTGGATTTGACACAAAAGAAAAATAACTTTTATACCCATTTGATTAGTGTACCTAAACTTAATTTAATACTTTGTTGCTGTCTGAATATTGAATGCATGTTTGGGTGAAAAGCACAAAACTTCTCCAAGTTCACTGGAGTTTAATCTTAATTTACTTTAAATTCTAGTCTAATCTATAAAGTGGATTTGACACTAAAGGAAAAGCTTTTATACTCCGTTGATTCAAAAGCTTAGGTGAACTATGTAATCATTTTAATTATTTTTTTTTTTCTATTTGAATGTTGAGTGCTTGATGAAAGTTAAATGGATTTTAATCTTAACTTTAATTCGTTTCTAATCTGTAATACAAAATGGACTTGACAGAAAGGTTTTTATACCAAAATGATTAGTGCACCAAAGATTTTAAATTGGTTAATTAACCTATTTATTTATTTAATTATTTATTTATTAATTATTTGAAAAGTAAATGCTTGCTTGGGTGAATAGCGTGATACTCCTCAAAGTTTCATCTTAATTTAATTTGTAATCTACAGTCTATAATATGGACTTCACGCCAAGCTCTCGTACCGAGTGGATTACAGCGAACCTAAGCTTTTGATTGATTCATTTATTTATTCATTTACTTTCCAGGATTTGAATACTGAGTGCTTGTTTGGGTGACAAGCACAAGATCTTGATCTTATCTCATATAATCTATAATCTGTAAAGTGGACTAGACACTAAAGAATAAACATTTATACCAAATTGCTGACAGTATTGCTAATCTTTGGGCACGCTGTATTAACTGTATTTTCAAATTATTGACACTTAAAAAAATATTTTAAAAATGTAAAAAGTTGTTTTTTTTTCACTGAACTTTCTTGTTTTTGTTAGAAACACACCGCAGCATTTTTTCAGACTGAAATGAGGACGTGAAAGTGTTGTGAAACTTTACTGGAGATTAATCTTAATCTCAATTTCTCTGTAATTTATCTGTAATCTTAATCTGTAATCCGTAAAGTGGACACGACTCAAAAGGAAGAGCTTTCATATCCAACTGATTACAGCGTCATTCATTCATTTTTGTATTTATATTTTGTGGTTTGAATATCGGATGCTTTGCCTGCATGAAAAAGCACAAAGCTCCTCAAAGTTTACTGGAGTTGAATCTAAATTTAGTTCCACATTTATGCTGATTATTTGCTACATTTTTCAGTATAATAACTTTAAGATCATTGCACTGTTAGAGAAGCCACCAATGTTGAAAAGCTATGAGTACAAAGATGTTTTAAAAATCAAACTTAACTTTCTAATATTTTTTTTTAAATAAAAGCAATTTAAAATATAATGGAATAACAAGATCGTTTAGAGTCACCTGCTTGTTGTGATGTTTTATGGTATGATGCTGGTGTTTTTTCCCCACCACAATAATAGCATGTATTAAGATTAAGATTTTTTTCTTTACACTCTAATCTACTGATTCACTTGACCTGTGTGAGATCCCTGTGTTGCATTCCTGGTTTTCTTTGTGTGTGTGTGTGTGTGTCTACATACTTATGTGCTGAATCAAGTATCTATCTGTGTGTTGGAAGGAAAAAAAAACCCCACAAACCTGTAGTCACAGAAGAAAACTGGGAAGTGTGCCCGGGGAACATGGCCGTCCTCCCATGTGCACGTGCTGATGTGCTGAGGTCAGCTGCTCTGACGATGTTGCACTACTGTACCATCCATTCTAGCAGTGCAATAGTATTGTCATAGCATTTAACCTCCGGCCGCGTTCAGCCGACGACCTGCGGGCCGTTTAATGGCAGAGCTGTGGCGCTTTTCTTGTAGTGTGCTTTGTGAATTAATAAAGGTGTTACATTTTAATTCGAGTATCTGCGCTTTTTTTTTAAGGGTGGACAAGGAATGTGCCGATGATCTGTAATGCGATCTATCATGATGGGTTAAACAGTGTTATCAGTAACATTTTGGGGGAATAAAATCTGTTTAGGGAGAGTTTTATGATCCTGTAATTCTGTTCACCATAGTGAAAGATTTTTTTTTTTTTTTTTTTTAAATTGTGGGAAAAATTGGAGCTTCTTGTGATTTTATTTTGAGAAACGTTGGTCGATTATGTGGAGATCTCATGGGTCATGTGATGACGCCTGCTGTTGAAGGTAAACCCCAAGAAGAGCAGAGGTAGGTAGGGGTGTGTGTGTGTGTGTATGTGGGAGAGATCCTGTTGTGTTGTGGTGGTGGGAAGGGTGAGTGTTTTCAGAGGAATGTGGTTAGAGAAGTCCACTTGTGTGAGGCGATGGGGGAGGGGATGAGGACACGGCCCGGCCCGGGACAGCCAAATGCCTCTCTCTGCATCGCTGACTGCCTCCATGTGCTCCAGTCTGCTTAAACTATATGCCCTGGAGAGAGAGAGAGAGTGAGTGTGTGTGTGTGAGAAAGTGCTAGAGGTGCTGTAACTATAAAACAGTGCACCAGGTCTGTACATGCCCCGTCCCTTAACTGTGGGAAGTTTAGGTTTTGAGGTTTTATCATCTGGAGAAGAAAGCTAGTGGTTAGTGATTTTTTTTTTTTTTTTGTCCTGCATGCAATTTATCAAAACAACCCCATGAATCAAAGTTGAAGATCAGTAAGCATTAATCTGCCCAGAAAGGAATTTTGATAATGATCACAACACAAAAATAATCTAAATATCACATAAAATATCATGGTTTCTTTGTTAATATTGTAATCACAAGTAAATTATTAGGCACTAATCATTTGTATTATTATAATTAAAAATGATGTGCTGCCCTGTTATAGGATATTCTGCATTACTTGTGGACTACTTGTGCTTGCATGCATATTTTGTTTTTACTGATGTGCATTTAAAAAAAAAAAAAGGCGTGGTTTGGTAGGAACGTCGTTCTGCAGCATGCTGTCAGGTTCTTAGACAGCTTCGGACTGCATCCTTCCACTTTTTTGATGATCTAATATCTATGAATGCAAATGAGTTGAAGTAAAACACAAGAAAACACAAACCCTCACCATAATTATCCAAATGAAAAGTTTAGGTGAAAACGTACAGCTGGACATAATTTTTTTTTTTTTTTTTTTTTTTTTAATTTATTTATAGAGTATTTCAGTGTTATGGGTTTTGCATTTGAACTTGTACTGACTTGCAAAGTATCTCCTTTACATATTAGGTCATGTGACTCTTTAAGGTTACATAGCTGAGTTATTATGTGACTTCACATTTTTTGCAAAAAACATTTTCAACAAACGCGGTCAACCTGGAGAAAATAATCAAGTGTTCCAGAGATGGCGTCTGAAGCAGACTAGAATTTGAAGAAAATACTTTATAGATAAATGTCCTTCAAATTTAGATTTACAAAGCAAATCTGTGTTCAGCGTTATTGGCCCAGGGTAAAGCTGACATTTCCATAGCTGTGGATATAATTATTGTTATGGGAATGTATTCACACAAGGGTGAGTGAAATGAAAACCTTTTTTTTTTTTTTTTTTTTTTTTTTTTTTTTTTTTTTTTAATTTTTTTTTTTGGAAAAAATTTGTCACAAAGGTATATGAGGAGGAGGAGCTACTGAGAACAATGGGCCAGTAGTACATTTTTACTGTCTCTCTAATTCATGTTGCAGGTTGAAGGTTTTCGTTTGACTCACCCTCATCATTCAAAAACAGGAAATTAAAAAAAAAAAATTCTGCTGAAATTGTGGAACTGAAATTCACAAATTCTTTACTATCCTGAAAGCTGTTTAGAAGATCAGCGCATTTTGTTCGCCATGTAAATGTGAACAGGATTGTAGCACAGCGAGGTTACAGAATATGTTTCAGGTTAAACGTTAACTCGGTTTATCTATAGGACTGAAGGGAGGGTGGGAAAGAGCGGAGGGGAGGGAACGCAGCACCCTCGGCCACTTTGGGAAAGAATGCAGCTTGTTGGGGCGTGTTTGAAATGGCTGCTGGGAAATTGTGGAATGTGAGGAATGGACGATGGTGTGTGTGTGTGTGTGTGTAAAAGAAGCTGTTGGGTAGGGCACTTTATCAAACACTGATAATTGTGATACTGATAAGCGGCCTGATATAATGTCCATTTAATGTCATAGTGCACGTGTGAAAGTGTTGCGTTTCAGAAAATAATCTCCAAATAATCAGACATTTCAGCAAAACTGGCAATTAAGATTGCTCCTCTATGCCTAAATATCCTGGTATCCTGTCTGACCTAAATATCAGGAACAAGTGTTCATTGACAATTTGATATTTTTATATTTCCTAGATCTAAAACACCCAGTAATATATTTTTAGGCCCAGTGTCATCCTCTTGCCTTTTTAATCTTACAGCAGAATTGCATTAAAAAAAAAAAAACCTAGTTCTTTTCTTTTATTTTCATGCACTGATGCTACAGGTAAATAAAATACGTTAGACTTTTATTTTAAAATCTTGTGTATGTAAAAATTTTTAAGTGATCAATTAGCAAAATATAATTCAGAATAAAACAGGACATAGTTAGACTTCAAGTGTGCAAGAAAACGAAAATAATGTAAATATTTACATATGTTTTTCATCAGTGATCGGTTTTGATCACATCACACCATAATAAATGTAAATAAGTAAACAGTAAATTATTACTGCAGGTTTATGTAAATTCATTAGAATTTAGTTCCTGATCTCATATAAACTCAGTCAATGGGTTTCTATAAACACAAAAACAAAGTTGAGACTAAAAGTAAAACTTGCATCTTGCTGAAATTCATGTGAATGAGGCACGACCGCTCAGCAATTAATCAACAGCACGTAAATAAAACAGAAGATTTTAAAATAATTTTTTATGCAAGAGGCAACAGAATATAAGCGACTGTAAGTGGACAGTTTGAGGGGGGAAACGTGCAAGACCTCAACAGTAATACACATTTTTATCACTTTAATAAATTCTACTGCATTATAGTAATATCAGATATATTCATTAATATCTAATTTTGTCTATAGATTCGTCTTGTTTCTAATATTGTAAACTTGATTGGACTAAACTACTAGAACACATGTAATGGCAAATACAGGTTATGTTTATAATTTTGCCCCTTTGGCTCATAACATTCAATTAAGTGTAAAAAAATTAATGTAAAAATAAATACATAAGATTTGTGTAACATCTTTTTTTGTTCTAACATTGGTGTAGTGATATTAAAAATCTGAGCTTCATAACGTTTTATTTTTCATATATCTTATTTTTAAGTTAATTTTTAATATAAGTAGCCTCTGCTGTTAGAGCCTGCAAATATGCATATATATGCATATTTATGCATAATATATATGCAAATATATATATTTTTTAAAAATAGAAACGAAGTGCCATGTGAAATAAATCTAGTAGGATCAAAACACATTTTTATTAAACGCTGGATAGTGCAGTAACACAATTTTTCAGAAATAAAACTCTTTAACAGGGAACATAGGCGGTAAAAACACACAAATGAGTTGCTTTCGATAAAGTCGTAACATTGTTTTAATACATAAGATTATATGATACATGAAATGATACACTTCTAAACATGAAAAAATCCTGACTTCTTTATGATGATGATGATGATGATGATAATAATAATAATAATAATAATTCATTTCTATAATGCCTTTCAAAGACCTGTGGTCACTTTACAAACAATGGATCAAGAAGTGGACAGGTTTTGCTGATTATAGACCATAAAAGGTGTAACTTTAGGAATGTGGGTGTGTCTTTGAATCTGTATATGTAGTTAAGAGCAGCTGTGGGTGGGTGTGTCTTAAAGGCTGGGTGTGTCTTAAAAAAAAATATATATATATATATATATATATATATATTCTCCTTTTAAAGGAATATATACACCTTTTTTGTTAAATTTCTGACAGGATTTTTCAATCCTATTTATATAAAAAAAAAAAGCTAAATCTACATCTCTAACGCTAGCTCAGTTGACAAGAAAGTCTCTGAGTGCAGTTATAAAACGGCACCTTTTCACTAACATTTGATGGATGTGTCTACATATAGTCTCAAAGACACACCCGCCGCTTATCTGTGGTCTGCATGCAGATGAGTAAATCTCGGTGTTCTTAAAGCAGGGGTTCATAAACGCCCCACACACTGCACAGTTCAGAGTGTCTCCTGCTCTCACACACCTTATTCGCCTAATAACAACCTGAACCTGAGATAAGTGTCGCAGTGCTCATCCTCCATCCTCGATACGAAGAATGTTGTTTTAAAGGTGACTACTGGATGAAATATATATATACATAATAGGAATATTATGATTATGATTATGATATCTTATGACCCCTTTGCTGAAGTGTTGCTAAAGATCATTCTGCGTTATTGACACCAAACTGATTTGTGTTTGTCGAATCATCGCACAGAAATCGTCTACGATCAATCAGGGTGATCACAGCATAGTTATTATTATTAATACATCACATGTACTTTTCTTTGTCACTACGGTGGTACCATCATCTTGTGTACCTTTTTAATATGTCTTTCACCTGTTGTACCTTTAAAAATGATTTAAGGTACATTAATGGGCTGTAATGCTTTAAAGGTACAATACATGCACCTTTGTTTCGAAATGATACATGCTAAGGGTACAAAGGGGTACGCTTAATGGTATCACTCCAGCGACAAGGAATAGTACCCTTTTTTTCATGAGAGTGCATTTTGTTCAGAAAGACAGGACCTAATCACAGAACATGGCACTTTACCACAAGCTAAATCCGCAATGGTATTGTCTTTACTAAGGTTTATTACAAAGAGAGAAGTCCACATTCATTAAGGGTTGTGATTACGGAAAGATTCGACATGAACATCACACATTTGTGCTTTTCACGTACGCAAATCTGACATTTCTGTCATTCTGCCTTTATATTGTCTGTATAAACAACTGGACAGCAATATGCTAGCTTGCTAAATCTCCAGCTTCAGTCATTAGCTAGCTAATGCTCTGCATTCACATTTCCCTAGCAACTGCGTTGTCTCAACTTTAACCATTTGAATTGTGAGCTAATCATGTCTTCATCTTGCTATGTTGAAAAAAAAAAAATCACAAGCTCCGTTTGGACACACGAACTGAATATAAGAACTGAATATTAGCATTTGATGTATATTAGCATACAGACTGTAACTGAGAGTGCGTTCACGCCATGTCACAATGACAATATGTCTTCTTGGATGTGATAAATAATAGTTTCTATGGCAACACACACCACGGCACAATGGATATGGTTAACCAGATTTAAGCTAGATGGATAAACTACACTATTTCTTTTATTGTTAGATCGTTAACGAAAAATTATCGAAAAATGTATGAAATTAATAACAAAAGTCTGACATTGCACTGTGGCTAGTCACTGTCATTTTTTCGGGTGTGTTTTTTTTATACCGTTCATCTCAAATCTGATTTGTCAGAAGGTGTTGAGTAATTTTCTCGAACAGTAGCTCTGACAGTAGGTCTGGCTGTAATACAAATCAGTACAAATTATGTTAATGTGCTCCTTCTAATCCGCTGTTGTTTCAATAGCAACAATGACACGGTGAAGTTTTCTGTTAGAGGATGTTTAACATTCACTGAAGGAGTCTCCAGTGTCAGTGCTTTGTAACAGTCAGTAGGTTTTCTATCACAAAGACTGCTTCTCACAGTTCTTACGGCTGTCTCACAGACGTTCCGTAACATTAAAATGTAACTCTAAACATTTTGAAAAAAAAAAATTAATTCATTAATAAATAAAAAAATTGTTAGCACTGTAAATCACTGTGGGATGTGCCGTTATACGGAAATAATCCAATTTTGACATAACATGAACTGTGCATTATGTGACATTTTGAATGCTTTGCTCATCAAAAGGTTAAAATCTTCACATTCAAGCAGACAAATTACTGTACAAAAATCATTTAAAGAGCTCCAAGGAATAGTTCATCCAACAACAGAGCTCATCATTACTAATGTCCAACAGTGGCCTGTTACAACAGCGGTATTCAACTGCTAATACGTTCACTTCTAATAGGTTTAATTAGCATTTTTGTGTAAAGTATTCCTATAAGGTGAGAAAGTGAAAAACAAAGCTCAAATGAAAACCCTGCCGCTCACGTCTCCACAGTTATGGCTCCACAGTTATGGCTGCGTTCTCCTGTTCTGTTCACAGTTCTCCAGCCCACAGCTCTCACCTTCACACTGACAATGCCTCTGTTCAGGCAGAAAAATGGCAGATTAATATAGAACTGGGACAGAGAATTTAATCTAAAGCATAGAATCCTGATTTGACAAATTATTTGGTTTGTTATTTGCAATAAATTCAAGAGTTTAATCTCTAAATCATGAATTCCACCTGCTGAATTGTCATGACTTCGAAATGCTGCACTCGTTAGGGTTGTTAGTTAATAATTCTTTTTGCAGTAATGTGAGGTAAATTCAGTGTATCCCACCTTGATGGATGTGTTTCGGAGGATGGCTGAGAGATCCGGGACAGACAGGTCTTTGGTGTGAGGGTCCACAGCCGACTCATGGGGCATCTGAAAGAGCAGATCATACACAATCGTAAATCTCGCTGTAGACTTATTTTGTCATAACATGTAAGAGCCAATCACAGCCAATATGCAAATTCAGCAGCAGTTTGCCAGGAAAGGAGACCAGGTCTATGTACGTGTGAAAGGGTTCGTTATTTATTTATTCACAGATTTTGTGTTTTCAGGTAAAAGTGTACACTAAAATGTAGCACCTTGGTCCTGGAGGAACGTTGTTTCGTTTCACTATGTACTTGTATATGGTTGAAATGACAATAAACTCCACTTGAACTTGAACTATATGGCCAAAAGTTTGTGTACACCTGACCATTACACCCATATGTGGTTCTTCCCCAAATTGTTGCCACAAAGTTGGAAGCATATAATTGTATAGAATGTCTCTGTATGCTGTAGCATTACAATTTGCATGACAATGCTCCTGTACACAAAGCGAGCTCCAGGAAGACCTGCACAGAGCCCTGACCTCAATCCCGCTGAACACGTTTGGGATGAACTGGAACACCGACTTCTCCTCAACCAACATCAGTGCCTGATCTCAGTAATGCTCTAGTTGCTGAATGATCACAAATCCCTACAGCCACGCTCCAAAATCTAGTGAGAAGCCTTCGCAGAAAAGTGGTGGTTATTATAACAGTAAAGGGGGAATAAATCTAGAATGGGATGTTCAGCAAGCACATATGGGTGTGATGGTCAGGTGTCCACAAACTTTTGGCTGTATAGTCTGTAATTGTGTATTATTTTTTATTGATTCATTTTTTAAGGACATGTAGATCAGTTTATTACTCAGATATATAATATAAACCAACATGGTCCTCAGAACACTTTTTGGGTGACTAAAGGTGGGTGATTGGGTGAATTTTACTGATTTAATGTGATCATGATCTGAACAGAATCATTAGGACTGAATTAATTTTACTTTTTGACTGTAATTCAGAAGCTAAATATAAATATATTAGTGTTTTGAAAGTACAAGTATTTGCACTTATACACATAAAACTCGGTTCCAAAAAAACAAAACAGAGGACAAAACAATATAAACCTGTGTGAAACATAAATCTGCCTTTTTAAATTTCTCTATTTTTTAAACAAATTCTTTTTACATTTTGCTTTTTTTTTTTTTTTTTACTGTTTAATGAATGATGGCAGCTCTAGTTTGTATGTAAAACGTGTTCCTCTATCATGTGAGATCTAATAAACACACTATTTTAGTTATAAAAAAAATTGTATTAGTACTTTTGCTCTTTAATTAATGGCTTTTTCTTACCCTATTCTGGTGTGTTCTCTAAAGATCATTATAAAGATCAAATAAAAATGGAATATATTGTGAAATGTTATATTATAAATACCAAATTATATACACTATAGTAGTGACTGATACATTTAATAAAATGCAGCTAGAATTGGACCATTGATCCAGACTAGAATATACTGTAACAGCATTAGAAGATTCTTCTACTGTTATTATTATTATTATTATTATTATTATTATTATTATTGGTTACCAGGACGAAGGGCGCTCTGAACAGGTAGCTGAGGGGGTAGTGCAGCAGGTTGAGGCAGGATGCAGCGTAGAGGTCGGCGTATCGCAGCAGCTGGCTGGCAAACAGGGTTTTTGTGGAGCCACAGCGTAGCAGACTTCCCATCTTTCCATAACACAGCTCCATCCCGTATGTCACCATCTGTAAATCACACACACATGTGCACACACACACACACACACAAAGCATCATACAGGCTGAAAATCTGAAACCATCCACACTAAACTGATCATATGAATCACGTATGTGAATGATGCAGGACTCACCTTCACCTTGCTCTGGATGAGATTAACATCTGATCCACTTCCGAAGTCTGAATCCCTGGAATGACAGTAAGGAGGAAATGAGTCACTGAGTGTGCGTGTTAGACTTTTCTGCCATCTGCTGGTCAGTACATGCATCATTTTGTACTGTTATGTCTGGTATGGTGGCAAACACAGTGACCAAGTCAAACTCACTTATGTAGCTCAGCGAGGTAAATATCCAGCTGCCTCAGCTCCTCAAACATTCCTGCAGAGAGCATACACAGTTCCTTTATAACTCAGTACAATCAAATACACAATTTACATCCAAGCAGTCAGACAGACAATTTCAATGTGATGTTTGTGGTTTCTGTTTTTAGTTTTGCACTGAAGTTATGAGGATACAAAAATTAAGAAGTAAGGACTAAATCAGCGCACACGTCATTTTTTTTCAGTTTGGAGATAGAACTGACATTAGAAGTGATTTAAAACTAGTAAAATGATAGCCAGCTACTTTAACCTCATAAGTCAGGCTATAAAAAGGCTGATTTGGGTTAAGGGTAAAATTCTTCTGTGTTCCTTTAAAATCGAGTACCAGTGTCTGGGAGTTCGAATGCCATCAATGCCAGAGAGCTACTCTACACAGTCCTAGGCTTGGATTACATTCTGGCTCAGCTGAAAGTCAATTTGGTTAAAAGTGTCTGCCAAAAAAAAAAAGTTCTTATCATTGCCGCTGCCTTTCCAGATGTTTCTGTCCTGTCAGGTTTTATTTAACAACATGTCATATGATAAAAACACATCTGATAAAAACAGATTATCAGATTATACCAGCTTGGTCAGAATGTTGATTAATTTTCAATAAGAGCAGCCCTGAGAAAGATAGAAAAAAAGAAAAGAAAAGAAAGAAAGAAAGAAAGTTTTATAAAGCACATTTACAACAGTAGTTGCCCAAAGTGCTGTACACACATAAGAATAAAATTATAATGTAACAAAATACTAAAAATACAGACAGGGCACAATAAATAAATGTGAATGCTAAGCAATGAAACAGTGACATTAGTAATACCAATAACAAAAAATAAACTAAATAGGCTAAATTCAAAATGCAAGCATGATATGTTTTTAGTTTGGATTTAAAAATGGTAACTGATGAGGCAGTACTGATATCTAGGGATAGACTGTTCCACAGCCTTCATGTAGCAGCCTTTGTATGGTGGATGCTTCACAAAAACTGATATAAAACTGATATAAACGGAGTTTATGGAAGGAGTCTCCAGTGTCAGTGTCAGTTACATTCAGAGGTAAAGCTGTATACTTTAAGTTTTCCATCATGGGAAAGTCTTCAGGACAGAGGCCTTTGCTTCTCTGTAGCATGAATTTTTTTTTAGCATAGAAAACCTTTTTTTTGTCTTATTACCTTCAAGACAGAGAGAAAGAGACTGGTGAGGGTCTGGTGAGCTGTAGGTGATGACATGAACATTTAACAACATTACATGTAACTATAAAGAAATCAAATGTATGGTATGCTCTTTAATGAATTAAAAAAAAATGTAATTGTGGTGGTATGAGAAAAATAAACCACTTCAGGACATGCTGTTGTTGGAAAATCGGTGTGGTGACCGAACACCACCACATCATTGAACGTTTTCCTGTTGCTGCATTCCCCCAAATGTTTTATTTTTTGCTTATTAATTTAAAAGTAGTTTGGTTGCAAATAATGCAGTGCTTTCCTCCCGTGCTAGCATTGCTAATATTAAATAACACTAACACTGTGTATCACTGTGTGAGCTCTCTTTCATCTGCGGACTAAGTGAGCGCTCACCATGTTTGTCCGTCCACACCTGGAGCTCCTTGGTCAGCTCAGGCATCACCAGAAAGGTTTTCCAACCCTGACGCTTCTTAGACTTCAGAATATCCCCGAATATGTGGTCTCCCACGTAGAGGATCTCTTTCCCCTTCGCATCCAGCAAGTCACAGATGATATCTGAAGAACCTGACATAGGAACATCACAGAATCGAATGTGAAAACTGAACATGTGTGTACTGGACGACATTTTTGAACCATTACTTGCAAAGACAGCCATGGTGTCGGAGTTTTAGAATGATCACTGGGATGCTTGAATCATGAAGATCTGGCAACCCTGTCAGTCTCAACACTAGTTATAGTAACTCAATAACAAACTTTTCCTACCTCCAGAGTAGACAGTGTCGTGCTGCAGGTCTCCTGTGTACGTTCCTATCTTCAGCTTCCCCGTGTTCTGATTACACACATGCATTTTGTTACATTTTCCACAGCTTCCTTTTTAACATAGCACACAAACCGGGTCTAGATGAGAAGTCGTACCGTGTCCACCTGTCTCAGCACCGTCCCCCCAGCAAAAAACAGCGGCTTCCTTGTGTCCACCACCACCAGGTCGAAAAACAACCGCCATGACTTTTCTGGGTACTGCAAGAAATATATACAGCCAATATTATATTCATCAAATCCATAAGGTTAGTATATAAATAAGTATAATAAATAGGTGTAAAAAAAAATAATAAAAATAATAAAAATAATATAATATGTAGGTATAGCTATTTTTGACAATATTAGATACTGATGCATTTTTACATTGAGCTGCTTTTTTTTTTTTTTTTTTTATCAAACAGATGCTAGAAGAAAACACCTCTAGGGTTTAAAAGTCTGTTCTTCAGAATATCTACACTACCTCCGCAGTTACATTTCTAGTGACTTGGCTCTTGTTTAAGTCCCATTTACACATTTAATTTTAACATAACAGTGTTGATTACTGCATAATGTCCACCTTTCCGTTACAGCTCTGATTCAAATTAGTGATGTGGTGCATTTCTGTTGTTAGACTTTTACATTTCCTCCAAATGTTACTCATCAAATATCTGAAGATATACAGTACTGTGAAAAAGTCTTATGAACCTTCAGTTTTTATACAACTTTTGTGCCTACTGCATTAGTGGCTCAGTAGAAAAGAAAATTTCATTACCAATTTTTTTTTATAACATTACAAAGTGTGTATATTGTTGTGTAATCAATTTTACCTGTAGAGACAGAAGAACAGACCAAGGTTCTCCAAGAGGCCTGGAACAACCTACCAGCCACTGTCCTTACAAAACTGCATGAGAGTGTATCTAAGATAATTTATGCAGTTTTAAATGCAAAAGCTCATTATGATTTCATCTTTTTTTTCTGCTTGTTTTATTGCTTGGTGCTATTTTTGAATTGAAAACTTTTATTAGTTTTGAAGGCATCTACACCTTACAGAACTTCCTAAGACTTTTGCACAGTACTGTTCATTCAGAGCATCCATACACCACACTTTAAACCATTTTACCCATCGTTTTTAACCTAATTTATCTCTCATTTATGTCTGCAGTGCTATGCTTACCTATGCTTATATGCTTATTCTTCTTTGTCTGATGTAAACAATGGTATTATTCTTGCAGTGTTGTTCAATCAAAATGCTTCGAGAGAAACCTCTTTTCTACATCTGATCTGTTTGTTAGCATGAACTGATTCATCTTCAGTATACGCGTTATCATGGTCAAGGTCATGGTGACGTATTTTCTTCGTCTGTCCCAACAGCGCATGAGTATACTCTGTGGCCTTGTTTATGTTTCAGTATATCCCCTACATTACATTTATTCCCTGGACAGATTGTCTGTTTAGAAAAACAGTGACAGTGAGACGTTTGGGAGCTGAAAGTGTGGACTCTTATTGGTGAGCTGAGCCAAACGATCTGATTCACTGAAAAGCGCCGGAATTCCCAACACCATTTCATACAGCCTTGTTCAGATTGATACCAAATTGCTTTAAGCTAAAAAAAAAAAAAATCTTGGTTGTCCAAGCCTCCATAGTGTTACAGTGTTCAGCTACACGATGAAGATCTGTTCATGTATTTAGACTGGATTAGCATTATCCTTAGAAGTAAATGTAGATTCACTACATTTGATTCACTACAGGAAACTTCTGTACGTTCATTTTTTGTTTTCTAAACTAACCATGAACTGCTCATAAATGTGCTTGGATTAGACTCTGCTAAATGAATAAATGTAAACATGATGCAAAAGTAATAAAATGTAAAAAAAAAACAAAAAAAAAAAAAAACTTGTAGTATCAGAAGCATTCACATTGATGAAATTGTTCCAAAAAAAAGCGATTACCCACCTTCGAACCAGGTGGAAAATCTAACAAATACTTCATGATGGCCTGGTTAGAAAAAGAAAAAGACATGACCTTATTTAATGGGTTATAGACAAATTTCTGAGTAAGGGTGCTAATTTATATGGACAGTAAGAAGCTGATCCCAGATCAGTTTTTTCTAACTAATCCTAATCATGAGGCACTTGCCTCGGTGTAGTTGTAGTCACTGTTGGTGGCCAGAAACACCTTTGCAACCTTCTTTATGTGGGTCAGCATCATGGGAATTCGAGGCTGAATCAGACAGAGAGAGAGAGAGAAGATTCCTTAGAAATAGCCTTTAATTAAATACAATACTTTAAGGTAATCGGGAAGAATAATTAGACTATGATTAATGGTCCATGAATCAGTGTGTCACCTATGGCAATACCAAGACCTTCAATTAACATCTACACCTCATTAAACACACTTGAGAGATCATCACTTACATCCCTGATCACATATTTTTCCAGATTCTGCAGCGTTCTCTCCTTCAGAGAGCCCTGTAGTTCAGAAAGACGGGAGAAAAATCCTTTATTTAGTCCAGTGAGTTACACCAGTTTTAGCAGTGTGTCATAGTACAATAGCTTAAAAGAAATGAAATGTACTGTTTTGCTTTATATGGTGGTACATATCATGTAGAAATGTATTCAAAGTTCCTAATATTTTATATTTTTTCATTTTGCCCAGCCCTACTTCCTGATCTCATTTCACATTGATCTAAATGTCACTGTAGTTACTGTTCTTATTGAAACACAGCTACTTGAGCAGTTTTTTATGACTGAAGCTCCTGCTTCAATTCTGAACCCTGTTTCAGAGCCACATAGATATTTTCCTCTTGCCATCCTGATCCAAAATCTACGTTAACACTGGATGCACAGGATTTTTAAACAAACCTTTAGAGCATGATAGCTATTAATTGTTTAATTGGATCGTGTAGTATTGAAAGTTTCTCCACACAGTTATTCAAATTTTTCCTTTAATTTGTCACCCCAGAGTATGATGCTGCATTCAACTCGGAAGTGGGGAGTCTGAAATCGGAATGAAGTCATTGATGATGTGAAAACAGTGAACTGTTTGGTTAAAGTTATAAATTTAACCAAAGAAAATATGGCCATGTTGATTGATCTAAAGTAAATACTACTATAAACTCTTTTAAAGTAGTGAATTGATCTTTTATTTACTGTTGATGGTGTGAGTGGTCATGTTGATTTGACGTCATGTGCTGAAGGAGACCTTCCTGTCTTTCCGAGTAGGAATTCTGAGTTGAGGGGGGCATTTTCTTAGTTGGAGGTTGTAAATGAACAACCATTTTTTATAGATAACAGTGTGCCATACAGTGTCAAAGGTTTGCACGATGCTAAACTGCTGCAGCTAGTAGCGCCTCTTACTTGTTAGCTCCATTAACCTACATTAAGCTCCTGTGCAAAAGTACAGATAGATGCAAACGACAGACACCAAACATGTCTTGGTAAATCGACTACATGTAGGGTAAAGGGACTTTCTTTTTTGCCTGTAATTGTCATTAATCAGCATGTATGTGTGCATGACAGAGAATGTGTGTGAGTGTAGTCTCACCGTGTCATGTATGTAATTCATTGCGTCTCGCACGTCCTGAAACATGCTTTTGAACGACATGAAAAGGTCACCGTGCTTAAATCCCTTCTGGCAGCTGGAGCGAGGACGGACAGACAGTTAGAGAAAGACAGTTTATGGTTCTGGATGTTGTAGAAAATCCATCCATCCATTTTCCGTACCATTTATCCTACACAGGGTTGTGGGCGGAGCCTGGAGCCCATCCCAGGGAACTCAGGGCCTGAATGGGGTGCCAACTCAACACAGGGCACAATCACACACACATTCACACACTACAGACAATTTGGAAATGCCAATCAGCCTACAACGTATGTCTTTGGACTGGGGGAGGAAACCGGAGTACCCTGAGGAAACCCCCGCAGCACGGGGAGAACATGGAAACTCTGCGCACACAGGGCGGAGGCGGGATTCGAACCCCCAACCCCACAGGTGCTAAAAACTAAGCCACTGTGCCCCTCTGTTGTAGAAAATGTCAAATTAAAATGCAACTTTAATTAATCCTACATATTTTTAATTGAAGTGTTAAATGATCTCTGGTAACTAATATGTTTTAGATAAATGCTGGAATTGGTTGTATCCAGTGTTTATGTGCTACTGAAGCACCTTTTACTCACTTCTCATATCTGGTGGTGTTGGTAAAGAAGTCCACGAGGCATGCGTACAGGTACGTCTCTGTTCGGAGAAAGCATTCATACAATGAGAAGACAGACACCCTTCTCTTGAACTAAACATATAACTAAACATAATAACTAACCATTCCTAAATGTAGTAGTCAGTTTATTCAGTACAATGGGACTAATGGGACCATCATAAGACCACTGGCTACAATCTCATCTCACATGGTAGCGTGTGTGGTACAGGTTTCAACACTGTGTAAAACACTCACAACATTTTATTCACACTCCTACCATGTTGTTCACCTTGTATGTGTACAGTTAGACACTAAAATTCAGCTTTTTTTCATTGCACAGTGTGTTATTCATCCTCTTGCATACATAAAGTCAGTTGTTTTTGTTTTAACCGATTTTTATTTGATTGCTACTCAATACAGAAATAATACTAAGGTGTTTAAACATTGCAGCGCTGCTCTCTGTGACTCACTCACACCAGCACCAAACACACTACAATATCAGAGTCACTGCTGTGCTGACATCCATCACCTGAATAATATCTGCTCAGCAGTGATCCTATTGTGGTAGGTAAATCTAATAACCTGGGCACTGTGTGTATATAGTGCTCATTTCACTACATACATACGTTTTTTTGTATGCAGGTGGAAAGGCTGTTGGTACCTGAGAGGTTAAAGAGTGTGTTGAGGATGTAGAATCGCTCTGTGTCATCTCTCTGGATGAATCCGTTGGGGTAGTACTCCTGAATCTCCAGTCTGCACATACACACATGTTATAACTACACAAGCATGAATCTCATAACATATCTACACAACTGGTTCAGTCCAGCGTTTCTTCATTTCAGACTCTTGGATTAGCCATAACGGCTGATTTGCCAGAACACCCCGCTGAATCCATTTTCTCTTAGTAATTTATGAGTCATTTGTAGGCTAATTCTGTTTGTACTGCTAAATAAAGTGCACTGATGAGGCCATTCAAGATAAATTCACCACAGCGACAGAAATCAAGATGTTTACTAATGACTGTACATAATCCTCTGTACAGTGATGTTTACAGCTGCATTCATGTGCCAGTGTAAACAAGCCCAGAAACTGAATCTGAAATATCTCAACATCTAATCATGCATAAACTCTTAATTTTTTTTCTTCTGACAAACCTGACACATGCAATTCTCACAAACAGAATTAATACACAAGAGCTCACTCCCAGATCCTGAAATAAGACTTAAAATTAAACCAAAAAACTCCGCATTATTATAACAGCGATTATAATAACTTTTACATTATAAGTCTCACCTGTGACCAACATGATGAGATTGCAAGCTTCTAATCAGAATCATATTTAATACATTTTCAATAAATAAATTAAATAAACACTGATTAATTATGAAACTATTCAATAAATGCTGATTTTGTAAAAAAAAAAATTTTATTGCTTTTGGCATTTTTTAATCAAATTAGTATTGGAAACCTTAATATCAGAATTACAGTCAATCATTTTCACATTACAATCAGATGCAAAAACTTACAAACTGGGATTGTAACCAAAAACCTACATATTCAGGAACAGAAACATAAAGTTTGAGATTGGAACCAAAACATTTTTTTTTACTGGAATAATTGTCAGTTGTTTTCAATTTCAGATTGGAATAAAAATCCCTTCAAACAGACTGCAACCTTAAAATTCAAGGTTGGAACCAACAGTCTTCAAATTTGACATTGGAAACAATTGACACAAATTTTACTGGAATTAGTGTCAGTTGTTTTAAAAATTGAACTGGAACCAAAAAAATTCAAATTAGAATCATAGTCAATTATTTGCCACTTGGGGCTGGAATTTTCACATTGAGATTGGAAACTAAAATGTTTTATTCTGAAGTATATTCAGTTACTTAAGATAAGAACCAAACCTTTCTGATTGTAATAATAGTCATTTTCAAATTATGACTGGAACAAAAAAGAAAAACCTTTGTAGTCAATTATTTTCTAAATTGGGACTGGAATTATAAACCTTCAAATTAGAAATGTAATCATTTGTACACAATTGCTTTCAAACTGGCACTGGAACAAAAAATAAACTATTTGGAATTATATTCTATTGTTTTCAGATTGCGATTGGAACCAAAAACTTTCTAATTAGAATTATAACCAACTGTTTTCAAATTAAAATCATAACCCAAAACCAACAGTTTTTTTTTTAACCTGAAATTAAACTCAGTAACCTGAATTACAATTAGAACAGACGACTTTTAAATTGAAATAAGAAAAATCAGCATGTGGGAATCCTTGAATCCTTTCATCAAACAAACCAGACACCTAAACCCTAACAAAAAGCATAAATATATATATATATTAAAAACTATATATATAGTCCTATTTTTTTTAATACAAACTTTTTATTTTATGACTTCTACATTATTGATTCAGTACAAAAACATTTTAGATTTCCAAACATTAGTTTTCCAGCACA
>CM075019.1:19740854-19753152 GCA_037576675.1 Pangasius sanitwongsei | reverse complement strand
GTATTTTTTAAATGTAGAAACATTTAATTTCATTATTTTTGAAGGCATCTTTGCTCTACAGCATTTCTTTGCATGTGACTTTTGCACAGTACTGTATATATATATATATATGAAATGTTTCCTAACATTTGGTCATGTCTGATCTGACCCGGAGAGGATTATATGATGTGAAACTGAGCAGCTGGATGATTTCAAACACTTTATGTTCAAAAAGCATTTCAGGAATCCAGTGCTCATGGTGATAATAAACCAGCTCGAGGCTTGACAACTGCTTATAGCGCTTTGTTCCAGATTTAATGTGACGAGGTCTTTTCCACACGGCAGTATATGCTTTAACGAGGCAGTAAAGAATATTTATAGACAATATAGCACAGACAGCCACCTATACGTACACACACGGAAATAAATTCACGCCAGAAATAAACTGTATGGCGCCTCTACATTACTTCCCTGAATTGTGGATTAACACAACTCCATCTTACTTACACATGTTCTCTCTCACACTGCTCTGTGCATCACTGAACATTTAGTTTTACTTTCTTCATGTCAGGTTTTCCCATGAGCTCAGTACTAAAGTCTGATGGATGTTTTTTCTTTTTTTTTTCACGCCATGTTCATTCAGCACACACTCAGATCTCACTCACCCTTTCAGGTAAACAAAGCCATGTGTGCACACCAGGACGTTTCCATGCGCGTCCACTTTTAGCAGATTTCCGTAGGTTGTGTCATACACCAAACCTCTGTAGAACAGCAGGAAACAAAGAATGAAAAGAGAGACAGATGAAAAACTAAATAAATAAAATACAATGGTCTCCACTGGCACAGTTAGATGTAATCCTGCTCTAGTGAGACATTTAAAAGACATCAAAAAAGATGCTGGTGCCAGTTAATTGGATGTCTAGATTTTGCCCAGAATAAAGGCCTATACTCAACCTTCCTTGGTTTTATTTATTTATTTATTTATTTAAATATCATTACTCTGTGAAGCATGGTTTGTTGGTTGGTTTAGCATGGTTTAGTTGTTTCTCAAAAAAAAAATTTCTGCAAAACCTCAGATTATGAATTATAATTTATAGCCAAATCAGTACACCTCTACTGGTTGTAATACCTAAATACACTCCTTCTTCACACAGGCTTCTGTACATGTTTAAGAAATAGATGATGGAGAAAGACAAAACCTAGCTGGATCCAAAAATAGATCAAAACCCCACCCCACCACCCCCGCCACCATAACCGCCCCGACCCCCCCCCCCCCCACTCAGCATTTTCATTCATTATTCTTACTGGTTTTTCAACAGAGCCAAGGCAGTGGCTAGTTTGCATAATGGCAGTTGTATACAGTATATATGACTAAAGAGTCAAACATAACCTAACAAAGATCTCTCAGTACTCACCGTGTGGGGAACATGGGGTCGTACGTGTAGCGTAGCAGCTCATGTGGATAGCCGATGGACACCAGTCTGTCTCTCAGCATCTCAAAACCCAGTCCTTCATATTCAGGAGATTTGTATACTGCATGGGGAGTCATTCAGGGCGATGAAAATGCCATCTGGCACAGGCTCTTATTTTTCACATTCACATTTACCTATTCATTCAGGAGGCAATTTTATAAAATGCGATTCAAGCTGAGCAAGTTAAGGTTTTAAAGTCACATCATTTTACTAACAAGCACATATTTTAGCTCTAAACACAGCTAAGCCACTGTTGTTGGATTTTCCTTCCTTTTTGTCACCAGCCAATTGTCACCAGATCTCCCCTATCATACAACAGCTACCAGTCAGGGAGGGTGAAGGCTAACAAGGGCCTCCTCCAAGACATGTGAAGCCACATATTTATAAAAAAAAGCTCCTGGCTAGTGTCTCTGAGATATTTGACAGGGGACAGAGAGGACACCATTCCTCCCACCCAGTGAGCACTACCGGTTTTGCTCATGGCTCCCAGCCACAGATGGGTGTGGCATTGTCGGGATTCAAACTTGCATCCTCCCAACAATAGAGCAAACGCTTTTCTGTTGCGCCACTTGCTGGCCTAAGCTCGTTCCTGAGGGCTGCCTGATTGAAAACCCTAAAGAGTGCACTCACCAGCAAGAGTATAGTCCATGTCAAAGCCATAGCACTTTATTTTCTCCAGATTCACACTCTTGTTAACAAACACCCTGGAATTAAAGCAGAGACAAAGGAAAAAATTACTTCTGTGGACCATTTTTTAAAAGAATGAACCATTTGGAGTAACGTTAAGCAAACTCAGAGCTTGCTGGTGTAGTTTAATTAGTGATGGATGGTAAAAGTGCAAATAAAACGAAGATATAAATGTCATAAATGTCATTTTCGCAAAACTGAGCAAATTTGTATGTTCCTCAGTATATATCAAATAGTGGATTTGATTGACTAAAATATATATGTCAGAAGAGCAGGAAAATGAAGTCTCTCACTTGTGAAATATCTTTAGCTAACTAGCTAAATCAGCTAACTGACTCTACTGTGTGTTTATCTAACTAGCTAGCTAGCTGTTTTACAGAGCATTTAAAACAATGGTTTAGAAAACAACAGTTCCTTTATTTTTTCTTAAATTTCCTCACAAGTGAAAGGCAACAAGACAAGATGTGGAATTTAGAGGTTAACAGGAGAGCACTGAGGCTCAATTGCTGATTTTTTTTAAAGTAACATCAAACCAGTGCATGCTAGCAAATAAATGCTATCGTTTCCCACTGACTAGCCATGAAAACTCAGTGCCAGTATGAATACTGAAACTATTACAAAATTGTCTAAATAAAATAGGTCATTTTGTGAACATATTTAACTCTGAGAATATCTTCACATAGACATACACCAAGGAAAACTCTTAAAAAAAAAAAAAAGTGAATTGTATTAACACAATTGAAACTAGTGCTGTTTTAGAGTATTTGGTATGTACACCACAATATGTACCGTTATTTTTCCAAAATTTTGAAAATAGCATAATAAATAATAATTGGGATCAATCGCCACTTGTCATCCTAAAACATTTCCTCACTTCTGTCATACATCAATTTGTGGTCTGTCATTTATCGCTATAAATATTTAATGAAAAAGATTCCTCAACTGCTTACACTGATTCTGCAAAGGCTGATGTTTCAGACTCGTTCTGCTCTCATTAATGTGCCTCATATCAGGACATTGCAGTCATGTGGTTCTTGTTATCAGCAACCTCGCACACGGTGACGTCATCACAATTTGCGTGAGACGAGTATTTAAGGAATTGTGTCATCTAGGGAGGAGCACGTCACTTGAGGAGGTCACACACAAACAACAGCATTATTTCGTCTACAGTGCATCAGTAGTCTATATGACCAACAGCATGACTGAAAATCGGAAGGTGAACTCCTCAGACTGTTTTGGTATCCCACACAGAGATTCACACAGTTCTGATTAATTGCTGTTTCTCAAGATAAAGTGTGTGAATTTTATGATATTAGCAATTAGAGCATCTCTGTTAGACTGAAGACTGTAAAGATGGCAGACTCACAGCTGTGAACCGGCTCATAGCATATAGAGTTACAGTTAATATTTTACCAGACAGCTCCAGTGTCGTCAACACGGCAAACTCAATCGAGCTGCAGACCTTTGCTTGCACATACAGAGGCAAATCTATTTCTACTGTTCAGGTTCAGATCCCACATTACATCTGAGGCAGAACCCAGTCCAAGCACAAGGACCCAACAGTGGCTCTCTGCACTCCTGGGATTTGAACTTACAACCTTCTGGATGCCAGCAGGAAATTTTACCCACTACCGTCACTGCCAGTGTAATGAAGATGAATCACCTTCCTAGTGCCATAAACGCCATTATCAATTATTCACGGTTTTGCCAAGACGCCGTTTTGACCACCGTACACATTTGTGCTTATTATAGCTGCACCACACCGCTGGGTCAGAACATCACAAAATCTCAAGCTGAGGCATGACCCAGTACAAGAAAATGAAACAGAGAACGTCGGCGAATCACATGAAAATTTCTCAACATGCATCATGTCAAAGAAAATCAATTCTCAGAGTTGAAGGGTTTACTTTGATACATTCTGAGCAAAATCAATATCCTTCTTGAATGTGCAGCTGAAAAGTCGTCATATTTACACTGCATGACTGTGTAACTGTGATCACATGTGCAGCATTAAGCACACGTCACTCATTCATAAGTTTTAAAATATTAGGCATTAAAAGTCCAATAAATATGAACAATAGTGAATTGAATCACATGCTATATGTTGCAGCCATTTTCTATGAATATTGTAAGCACATAATTAAATAATATGACTAATAAGATTTTAGAAATATATTTATTTATCTTTTCATATAAACACAAATGCATTTTTGGAAACATTGGCTTCCTCAAGGAGTCTTTTTCTTCTTACTGGCGTTTGACTTCGCACTTGACAGGCAGACTTTCTGCTGTACATAAAACTTTTACGGGCTCACAAACTAGAGAACACATTAGGGCTCTAGATCCAGCCTTTTTTTTCTAAAAAAAAATGTGTTCATAGTACATTTTATTTAATCATAGTTGTATTTTATAAGATGTGCAAAATCAAAACTTAATAAGAGATAAGAAATAAAATTAACTAAACACAATCAAACAATAAATATGAATAAAAATCAATAGTAATAAATAAATAATATAGAATAAATAATAAATAAAGATGCTTTAATAGTGTGCAGAGTGGAAATAAAAGAAAAGAAGTATTAAGATAACTTAAAAAAAAGTCCTAAAATACACTTTTGAGTGAAAAACAGTTCAGTCTGGAGCTGGAAGTGGGTTTGTTTGGGTAGATGGAGGTTCTTGGGGAACCTTTTAAGGTTCTATGTAGAACCATACAACAGTGTTTTCCTGTAAGACTAGGTAGGACAAAGCTATGCAACTTAACTATGCAAAGAATCTTTAAGGAATCCTTTGAGAGTATTATTATTATTATTATTATTATTATCATTATCATTATTAAATTCTAAGGTCTAAAGATGAGTGATTTAATCAGAGGGGGTAGATATGTTTACCTCCCCATCATTTGTCCTCTCCAGTTCTGTTAACTCACACCATGATGTGTGCACAGACAGACAGACAGACAGACAGACAGGTGTCTTGTCTCTTCCTCACCTGTGCTGGAGGTCTCCTTTCCCCGCGTGCACGTCCACGTTCTCGCGCTCGCCCCCGTGTCCATCCATGCTGCCGCGTGTCCGATGTGTCTCTGTCCGCACTCAGCTCCAGCTGCACTATTTAAAATGAAGCTTCACGTTTACATCACGCCTGTCGGAGTGGTTGCAGTGCGCACGAGCGTACCGCAGATCTGCGTGAGGGGCCCCCTTAGCACGCGACGTGCCCGGGCCACGCCCACTGGCACGGCGTCACGCAGGAATGAGCGTGTGTGCGGCGTGTTTAACAGGGAAGCCCACCCTAGTCATCATAACATTTTGAAAGAGTGTCCTGGCCATTTCGAAGAAATAGTGATAAATTCCTAACCAGGCACGTTCACAGGGCTAATATCTGCATCAATTAAAATGACAAATAATAATAATAATAATAATAATAATAATAATAATAATAATAATGCAGCTGGCCACGTTACAGCAAAGTAAACAAAAATAAACGTCTCCTTACAAAAAATCTCACTGTATCAAATAGTTAATTAACAATCCATCCATCCAGTCTCTGTACCGGTTATCCTACACAGGGTCGCGGGGAGCCTGGAGCCCATCCCAGGGAACCTGGAGCACAAGGCGGGGGACACCCTGGACAGGGTGCCAACCCATTACAGGGCACAATTGTACAAACACTCACACACCATGGATGATTTAGAAATACCAATCAGCCTAAAACGCATGTCTTTGGACTGGGGGAGGAAACTGGAGTACCCGGGGGAAACCCCTAAAGCACTGGGAGAACATGCAAGATGGTAGCTGGAGAAGCTACTGGACCGTTGAACTTGGGGATGATCGCCCCTGGCCCTACCTCAGTACAATGTTTCCGTGTGCTGGAGTAAGCAAAACCTTGTATAAAACGAGACGTCTCCTTTCGCGAAAGCATGCTGAGGTAAGCTTCATTAGTTTGCTAACATTAACTGGCTATATTTAACCAAGTTAACCTGTTTACATTGCTAATACCAGGTTAGACTAACATTGATTCCAGTAGCTAGCATAACTGACAAGTCGAATTAGCTAATGGTAAATATTGCAAACTTACCGAGGTTGAATAATGTTTTCAGGCCAAGCAAGACATTAACGTAATCTTACCAGTTGAAGACATTTACTTTTTAATACCTGGGTACATTTAAAACTAGCAACTATTTAACTTTCACTTGTTCATTTTTTCACTTTTCATTGAGTAAGATTTTGACATAGTATCTACACTTTCTCTTAAGTATCATTTCTCAGTAGCTTGTCCACCCCTGGTTAAATGTCACCAAGTGAGGGGATGTGGGGAGGGTAGGATGTGTGTACATGTGGTAGTAAGTCTTTGTAGAAATATTTGAAATATTTGTACAAATATTGTAGATAAATTGCAAAATTGTATACATTTTGTAATTTTTCACTGACAATGACAATAACCCTTGGTACCTTCTTCCATAAATGTTATATAAATACCTCCTAACAGAAAACTGCACCATATCAATGATTATAAGTTTTATAATCTGTTTTTTATTATTAAGTTTAGATTGAGTGGAGCGTCCACCATACAAGTCCCTGTGTAAGTTACCATAAAAGCAGTAACACTTTTAAAAGTGCTGAGACTACTGTCCAAGCTGCTGCAACTGAAAATGAATCAACACCTTCCGACCAATCAGATTCAAGAATTCAGCAGCACTGTGGTATACTAATGAACTGTACATACACTAATCACACCCTCCTTTTCATTTTCTAATAATTACCACCGTAGTGTCACTGTTGATATTATTTGTTGTAGTGGATGTGTACTCCCAGCGTAGTAGTGACGTTGACAGTGCGTGAGAGGGGTGTGGGTGCATGAGTGTAATTTGGGCAGAGCACGCAGTTTGCACGTGTAGATTGCGTTATCTGGAAAGCACAGCAAGTACACACTATTCTCAACCCAGCAGTCACACTCGCACCAACAACATGTTCATTAACCATGGGAGTGTCGCTGCTGTGTTGAGAATGGACCCAAGGTGTCCAGGTCCAGCTCTGTTGGTGGACAGGGGAAAGGGGATCGAGGAGTTTAACTAGTAACATGCTGTAGGACTGGATTTGGGGAGCTGTGGTTTATGATTCAAATATGACTCTCCAGTATAAAACAATACAGAAGTTGGGAATAAAACAAAAAACAAACAACAAAAAAACCCACCAAATGCAGTCATTTTTGTTTAGCTGCCACCTAGTGGTCTTTATCATTAACTACCAAAGTGCAACCTGTATACAGTATATCATGAAAATTAGCAATAAAAAAGAGTAGCCTATAATTATATTGTCCAGAGTTTCACATGTTCTTCACATGTCAATGTGGGTTTCCTCCCGGTTCTCCTGCTTCCTCCATCCTCCCAAAAACATGCCAATAAGTGGATTTGCTACACTAAATTGTCTCTAGGTGTGAATGAGTGTGTGAATGAGTGTGTAAACGAGTGTATGGTGCCCTGCAGAGGACTGTCCTCCAATCCAGGGTGCATTCCCACCTCAGGAGGAAAGCGCCTACCGAAGATGAAAGACTAAAATGACTGAAATGAAATACTTTCTGAAAGACAGGCAAAATATTTTCATGTAACGTTAGCTTGAACTCTTTAAAAGCGATTTTTTTTAAATGACTTTTCCAAGTTCTGCTTTATGGCGAACACAAGAATACAAATTGAGCTGTAACACAAATAATTATCTACTAAAATACAAAAAAAAAAAACCCCAAGAAAAATCTACGTTTGATTGTGCTGGTGAGTTACAATGTCATTCTAGAAAACAAATTTTCCAAAACAGGAATTTATTTTTCAGCTTTTCTTTAGCCAGAGCAAAACTGATTGATTAAACAGAAACATTTAAAAAATGCACTCAAAGCATATAGTGTTTTATTTATCGGCCTTCTAAACCACCTACATATGTTTACAGTTTGTGAAATTAGTTCAGAAATCAGAGTTTGGTGCACTGTCCAATCTGTGTATGTGTATCCTGCAGAGCTTGGAGTTTGGTCTCGGAGTCTGGTTTGGCTTTGCTGTGCATCCTCTCGAACTCGGCGGTGATCTCCATTAGGGATTTGTTCCTCGTCTCGGGTACGTTGAACCACACGAACACAGCGGTGGCAAAGCAGAATGCAAAGAAGATGAGGAAGCAGAAATAGTCTAAATACTCCTGATGGGGGGTTAAAAAAAAAAAAAAAAAAAAAAGATTAGGAAAAAAATCGTAATGCAGAGCGAAGACAATAAACATAATCACTTTTTAAAGTGTCTGATCAAATTATGGTTCTGTCCTAATCACAGATGTCTTGTATTCCTTGCTATGGCCAGGAAGCAGAAATGAATTGCCTGTCATTTCTACTATCACAGCCACACATCATGAGATCTGGAACTGATGCTAAAAATGATCATGGCGAGTCCCTTTATGCTCTCCCACGATGAGAGTTTGATTTTTCTCTTTTTTTTTTAAAAAAACAGTAGGTTTGAATGATTGCCCAGAATGATTCCTCAGACCAATTCTATGGCACTTGTGGTCCGAAGTTCCTTCTGTTCCCCACTCACAACTTTAGTTCACACTTACTGTTTGACACACAAAATAATAAATAAATACGATTTTTTTAAAAAAAACTTTATCCTGTCATATACGAGCTCTCATTATATGTGTATAGAGATATTACAAAGAAGAATAAAGCTTGAAAGGAAGTAGCAGAGATAGTTGGTGCCTCTGGTGAGTGTACGTAGCTAATAGTTAGCTTGACAATTTGCCAAGGAAGCTAGTACAAAGCCGAGCACATAACGTGTAACTCAATTTTCACACTGATTAGTGTGTTATGTAATTGGATATACGCTCAGATGAACTACAAGTTACATGAGCAACTTGTGGATTGCTAGTGTGTAGGATACTGTGAGGGATACTGACAGGGATACTGACTCCTCTGATGTGTGAATATGGGATTGTAGTGTTTCTCTATGGAGCCATTTTGCGTGTTTGGTCAGTGTGAGAGTTTATAAACTCACCACTATGAGAGGAAACACCATTCCCACGAAGAACAGCCCCGCCCAGTTCAGAGTGCAGGCCACAGTGAACGCTGCTGACTGAAAAGACTGGGTGAAAAGCTCACCAGGCAGGGGCGCCGTTATACAAGCTGTTTCACACAGAGATGGAGAGAGAAGAGGGTGAAGATGGAAACATACGAGTCATGTCTCAAAATCGCACTGTGAGTAGTGTGTTCACTCTGAGAGACTAAGTGACACTGGGTGCACTAGTGATATCTAGATGATGTACTAGAACCACTGAGGGCCACAATGGACACGATTTCAAATGGATTACACACTAACGGTCATGTAAGTGCACTTAGTCCGCACATGGTCCACTGCAGAAGGAGATGATGAAGATGAAGATGAGCACCATGCTGCAGTACGGCATCCATGACACGTGCACCTTCAACATCAGAGACACAGAGTGATCATTTCGTTTAACACACAGAGAGGTGAGGTGAGGTGAGGGTGAGGTGCAACTGACCTGCAGGTACAGCGTGAGTGTGAGGAGGAGCAGTGCAACAGACATGCCCACATAACCCCGAACCATCAGTAACTTCTTCCCTGTGTGCTCAATCACCAGCCCCTAAAACACACACGCACACACAGAACACAGCTCAAAGTTACCCAAAGTGATCCCTTAAACCATGTGCAAGTGAGGAGCAACAGTCAATTTCACCCTTAAATTTAATTTAATTTAATTACCCTAGCCAAGCTAACTTTGTTACAATCAAACCAGCTCTTCGTATTTTTATTTGTATTTGTATTTGACCAGCGGACAACAACGTTCAACAACCAGAAAAAAATATTCTCCAATTTCGCCTCATTCCTTGGTGACTTTCTCTTTCAACTGGAAGCTTAACACACTTCATGATTCATGTGATGTGACAAACCTCAATGCTGTAACTATAACACGAGCTACAGTACTCTTTCTGAATCCTTTCACCTGCTGCACTACACACATCAACCGAGGAAGGTTTTCTTAAACCAATCAGCGTGCATGGAACACGCAGGTATGCAGAAACTGATATCACGACACAGTAAAGACGCCAAATGATATGTTTTACGTGTGATGTGATTAGAAAAGAGCACCACTCACATTGGCCAATATCTTGCTGAATTTTTGTTGACTTAACTTCCATTTCATTAGCTACCACGTCTCAGTTTAGTCAAGGATGCTTCTGGACAACCAAAATATGATTTACACCTGAAACACGTGTGAGTGTGTGTATGAACTTGCAGGCTTACACAGACGACTGCAGTGGAGAATTCACACAAGCCCGTCCCCAAAGTCACATAGCGTAAGCTGTGTGCTGGGATTCCTGCTGCGCGGAACACATCAGTCGCATACAGATAAACCTGTAGAAACACAGCGCATACTGGACCTATAGGTAACTGTAATCACTGAACAGGAGTGAGAGAAAAGTTCTTCTTAGAATCAATTTGAATAAGCTCAACTATTATTTCAGAATGTACGCCCTGTATTGTTTATGCAGATTTAAGCAGATTTTCTATATCTAGCCAGTAACATCGTCATCATGGCTGTGTGTGTGTGTAAGACTCACAGCGTTGATGCCACACAGCTGCAGGGTGATGAAGGTGGTGATGATGGTGAGTAGCTGCCAGCGGACGGAGCGGGCGAGCAGGAGCTCCATCACACTGTGGTTCCTCACACCCTGCAGGGCCACACGCTCCCTCATCATCTCCTCCATCTCTGATCTGTTGTCAGCATGAGGACCTCGCAGCTGCTGCAGAGCTACACACACATACACACACACACAAATTTTGAACAAGCTCAGAATTGCCTCACCACATTGTCGTAATGAAAGTAAGTGTGTGTGTGTGTGTGTGTGTGTCTCACCCTTCTCACAGGCAGATTTGTCTCCCCGGTCTAAAAGCAGGAAGCGTGGAGACTCAGGCAGGAAGTACAGAGCGACAAGCTGCAGAAGAGCAGTCAAGGCACTACAGGCCAGCAAGAAGGGCCACAAAGATTCTGTTCCCAATATCTCACTACACACACACACACACACACACCCTTAATGCTGATATGATTTTGCCACACTACAATACTCTGATGTAAGCCCAAGTCCCTCATGCTAATGATGCATAACAAGAAACAAACATGGCTAAGAGTAGTCATCTGTTACGGTTAGTTGAAATACATAATTAATGTTTTGGAATTCAAACCATTTTTCATGGTTATGTTGTTACAAAATATCATATCCTAATATTATCGGATGGCAATATCGCCCACCTCTAGCAGGACGTTGCACAATATACGTACATACACAATACACACATTCATACTTATCCTCAGATCCCTGTGGATAGAATGACATAATCTATGGTTTCTTTCTTTATACAGCCTTGGAAAATGTGTTAATAGATCATGCATGCGCTAGTAGATAATGTCGCAATCGCAACGATGACGTCACATGTCTCACCCGATGCCGAGCAGCTGGCCGAAAAACTTCCCCAGTGAGACAAAGCTGCCCACAGAAGCTCCGATCATCCCTCTTAAACTTTTGGGGGAGCAGTCCAGCACATACATGGTGTGGACCGTCAGAGCCACGCCTGCAACACACACACACGCACACACAAAATTAACCTTTTAGTAAAGTTGTATGCATATCATTCCCACCAGATTTACAAAAATTTTGCTGATTTTCTTCCTACTCATGTGTGTACTAAGTGCAATCACATTAGCTATTCCCATAAAACGCATAAAAGGCAAAGCTCACAGAGAGCCGAAAACAATAAAATGACGACTAAATGGTGAAAGACCGCCTCTTAAGTATGGCATGTGCTAAATCTTTCAGCCAGTGCAGCATGTCAAAACACCATTACTTCTAATTGAATAGCTAGTCTTGTCTGTCTTAATTTATGGCTTTGTTCCGAATTGTTTTCACAAAATCTTCAATCAATGCTAGTGTATAATTGATATAAGCTAGTAAATCTTATACGATACAATAGTTTTTTCCCGAACTAACTGGATTTTCCTGAACACCGCATACATTTATGTAAATACTCCGGCAAACCTCTTCTTGTTCTTCTTTCGGCTTTTCCCTTCAGGGGTCGCCACAGCGAATCATCACTCTCCACCTATCCCTATCTTCTGCATCCT
>CM075019.1:19730672-19740754 GCA_037576675.1 Pangasius sanitwongsei | reverse complement strand
TACCTTCTTCACCTCTTCACCCTGTAATCTTACTGTTCCACTTCCCTCCCTTTCATTCACACACATGTACTCAGTCTAAATTATCCAGCAAACCACTTATGAATAAATCCATTTGGATCCAAAATTAAATTTAAACTACAAAAATCTGAATTCTGTAATTATATTTCACATTCTGAGACATTTCTGTTCACCTTATTCCTCAAACTTTAATAAAACCCTCCTCCACTGAACACAATTATAAGCTTGTCCTTTGTAATAAGGACATGTGTAAAGCTGTTACAAATTTTCCCAAAGAAAGAAAGAAAGAAAGCCAGCCATCAGAAAGCTTGCTAAGTCTTAGAAGCCCAGCACTGCTTGACGATATTTCACACTGTCCACGTTAAAAATATAGCACATCTTAAATATCACGATATAACCGATTATTGGAATTTTGCAGCAGCAGCAGCAGCGGACCCGAGTTGACGCCGTAGACGAGGCGTCCCACCATGATCATCTCGAACGAGTGTGCCGTTTTGCTCAGCACCATCAGCAAGGCTCCACAGATGGCCACCACGTTGTTCAGCATGAGGCATCTCTTCCTGATTACAGAGCAACAGGATGAGAAGCTGATTAGAAACCCGTGAACAGTAAACACAAACATTTACAACTAGATTCGATGCAGGGTTGTGGTGTTGTG
Organism: Pangasius sanitwongsei; assembly: GCA_037576675.1. Taxonomy (NCBI): domain Eukaryota; kingdom Metazoa; phylum Chordata; class Actinopteri; order Siluriformes; family Pangasiidae; genus Pangasius; species Pangasius sanitwongsei. The sequence continues at coordinate 19,740,078 of CM075019.1, read as the reverse complement.
CAATATTAAAACACAATTTATTGTGCTCATGTAGTGTATAAAACCATGAGGTGGATATTCATTTGAATTCTTAAGGCTTATAAACATGGCATATAATCAGTAATTATACGCTTATATCATATCATGAGAAACAGGCCACTGAGTGTAGATCAGTGGTCAATCCATCACACTTTAGCTTTTGTCCTTCTCTTAAGCTCTAGTAATCCTGGTTATTAAAGAAATACCTCAACAAATCGTCTCTAGACAACATGCTTTTGTGTTTTATATCTTTGGTTTTGCACTAAAAGTTAATGTAGCTAGTTACGGAAGTCTATCTCACCCAAGTTCTTTGGATTTTTCCCTAGTCGGAGGTCGGAATGCGGCATAATCATGTGAGTTATGAGGGGAATCTGATTCAGTGTAGGACTGTTACTAGGGATCACTGGCTTAAAAAAAGAGGCACCATACATGATTAGGAATAGTAAAACTATCTAGAATTAAAAGGTTTGCAGTAGTTTGAAATTTCCTAGTCTAAAAATATCACCGATTCATGGTATGACCATATAAAGTACAAACAAGACAGTGGTTAAAAAGAAAGGAAAAATGTATTACAAAATCTTTGTACAAAGGCTCTTTGCATCCTTGTATATAAAACAAGAAACAAGTCGGGAAAAATATGTTGTTCTTTCTTAGTACGACTTCCATAAAATCTGAATTCTGAAAAAGTCAAAGGGGTGGTAACCATCCGATCACACACCGTGACTAACTGCAAAAACCATGACACCAGACCAACCCTAATATGCAGCCAGCCAAATCGGGCACATTTTGCTTAAGATGGAGAGATCAGCACCTGGTTTAATTTTGCTCCTCAGTATATAAATGCATTTAAACGCCACTGTGTCTCTCCTGACGTCAATCAGTTACTCATTGAATTACACTCCGCTCAGCGAAGTGCTGCCAAAATTTACACCTAGGCCGCATCCGAGTGGAAGAGAGATTCACAGATTAACATGTCAGCTTAATTATTACTCGATCTTCCTCTCAAATATGCTAGAAGATGTCTGTAACTTATCAATGTGACTCCAATGATGTCTGTAACTTATCAGTGTGACTGTGTCTACCCCCCCCCCACACACACACACAAGCTCTAAACTTCCAGATTTATACTGCTACTATATCTTCCACATGCATTATTTGCTTGAGGGAAAAAAAAAAAATCGATGGTTGCAATGCTCATGATTCATTCTGTTGTGATGGTACCTCTGATTAAAATGCTGCACCAGGAATGGTGTTTCAATCATGAACCCCCATCACCATCACCCTTCAATTCCCATGACACTAAAGGTGCAGTTCAACTAAAAATAGCAATTACCCTGAATGCAGTTCAGGCAGGAAAATGTTTGGTGTCTGATGTTAGCTTCTTTAGTTGTCGTTAAATCCATCAGTTTAGCAGTCAATTACATCATTTGACTCAGTAATACCATTTGTTTTCTAAACATACCTAGTACACAAGTGCATTTAATCAGGGGTGGGCTAATCACTAGCCCAAGCCAAGGGACAAGCAAATTACTACAGGTGTAATGATGCATTGTGACATGATACAATAATGTGCCGATGTGCATAGTCACATCATAGAAAACAGCCTTCTATTAATTATGCATCTAATGCAATTGCACTGTTGGAACACCAGAGGTCCCAAATCTGTGCAAACCATAGCGTTAAAATATAATGAGTGCACGCAGGACCCGATAGCTCTGGATCACAGCGACCGACATGCATTGTAAGTTATGTGGTTACACAACAATGGTATAGCTGTTATTAAAAAAAAAAAAAAAAAAAGTTCTTCAGTAGACGTCAAGTGACACCAGCCCCATGCCACTGCAATCTACAGTGCCTAAGAAAGAGGTCGCAGAAATCTGGCATTTTAGCCGACTTTGGAGCTCTATTTCCGGTTAAAATGATGCCTCAGGCACTGCTACAGAGCTCATTATGTTTCAATCGATCATTTTCCCCCAAATCAGAGACTTTGTTTAGTCAATCAAAATTTTTGGGAAAATTTATAAATTTATTTATTTATTTTTAATATATAGTGAACCTGTAGTACTTTTTGTTTAAACAGAAAAAAAAATGTTACTTTTTTTACTTAGTTTTATACAGACAAAAATGCACATTGTTGTAATTATTTATGATTCAGAAATAAAAAAAAGGAATCTTTTCAGTCATAATTTTACTTCATTCAAATTTTGTTCAAAATATTCTGAAAATCAAATTGAATTGAATCAAATCATGAAGCGAGTAATGTGAAATGAATCAAATCATGACCAGAGTGTACATTAAACACCTTCTAATTACATATCAGTTTTTAATTCAGTTGCCCAGTGGACAAGTTCAGGTTCAGTTCGATGTTGATATAACAGTCACCAGAATTGTTTTAAATCTTACCTGTCCAATTACGAGAAAAATAAAACTAACTTAAAAGAAAACTTTTTATTTGAAATTTTATTACGACACACCACTGGACCTCGCACTTCTGTGTTTACAAATGCGAAAGCGTAAGGAGTAGCGTTTCACAGCTCGATCACTCCAGCGTCCCTAAACTGAGCTAAATTCAGCACATAAACATGCAACTACCTCGCATTTAAACACATAAAAAATTAAGACTTTAACCAGAGATATGTGCATATGAATGAACATATCACAGCACATAGCTAAAACTGGGCAAAAACCTTCCAATATGCTTCATCATCAGGGACTTTATCAGGAGAGAACAAGTACTCACTGCACATAATTAGCTTTTAAGATAAATTATGTTTGTTGCAGTTAGTTATGTTAGCTAAAATATGTTCCTGACTGTTCATCTCTTAATCTAATTGTATGCATCATTTACACTGCAGCTGTCATCTCTTTTTTTTTTAACCCAAAAGTGATTGGAAACCTGTGTATATCCATTCTTGAGGTTGTAAAGGGATATTTTTACCTGCCGTAGGTTACAGCGATGTGCCCGGCACACAGGGATCCTAACAAACCCCCGATGCAGTATGTGGAGACAATGAAGGACCAGATAAGCGAGAGCTGCCAGTGCTCCAGAGAGAGGCCATATCTCTGCACGCATGTGCTGTTCACCAGCTCTTTAATGTACTGACAAACACAAGCAGAATGATTAATTACAGCAGCCAAATGCTCAACTACAGTCGCTTTGTGCCTTTTATACAACCTTAAAGGGGCAGTTTGTAATGCTTAGCGGCCTCTGCTGCCTGATTAATCGAAACTGCAATGGAAACAAATGACCCCACCTCCAACATAAAACTACTTATGCTACGTGTGTTGAATTTCTGATAAAAGTGGCAAGGTGGAGCAGCTTTGTTTCAATTAGGGCCGAGCTAATTTCCAATCCAGAAAAATGAAAGCCTTTTTTTTCTAAGATACATTTTAAAATGCTATTATTATTACAGGTCTAAATACATGTTTAAACATTACAAATTGCACCTTTAATAGACACTTATGTGGACGCAGAGACCTGACCCCAGATCAGCACAGGCCAACCAGTGTTATCAGGTTATTTAAAAATTGAAAGCATTTTAAAATAAAAAAATACATTTTAAAAAAAAGTCCAAAGTACTTTAAAAATGAAATAAAATATATAAGAGAACAGGAAATGTCAGAAAATAAATATGAAATATAGTAAGTATAAATAAGTAATGTAAATGCATTAAATCAATAAATACTTTAAAATTCATTTTTAGAAGAGAATGCTAATGAAAAAAGAAAAACTTAAAAAGTAGATTTTAAGGATGCTTGACCTATCTGTAACAGATCCTTGAGCTTTTCCCTTATACCACATTCAACTAAATGATAAGCGCAAACAGAACATCTGTTCTTCGCTCCGAAACAGGAACACACACTGCTACTCACCGCAGACGGTGCGGTGAGGACAGAAATGTGGAAGCCGTAATGGAACGTCCCCCCAATACCTGTGACCAAAACGACTGCAACAAGCACAGGGTTCTTCAGCTGGGCACAAACAAGAAAACACACCTGAAGCCACAGAATTCATGTTTAGGGAAAAAAGTATGGAAGTATGGCACAATTACCAGTAAACTTACCAGCGATGATAAGGGGTTCGTCATTGCACTGTGTAGTTCTCCCACGAGTCTTGTGACCCATCTGATTTGGTCTCCTCTGTGAACAGCGAGATAATTCTGACGCAGCAAACCTGTGAATGTCTAACTGGCCTTGTTGAAATGTAACTCCTCATAGACAATTGGTGAAAAATTAGGCAAGTCTGCTGTAAGAGTTGAAGATGATGAGATACAGGGAAATGAACTCTTCACCCACTTACATGGTTGCCAAGAAAACATCAACACCAATAGATCTGACTATCAGCTAAACTATACCGTTTTTTTTTTCCCATCAATAATTCAATAATCGTTTTCTTACAGGTGCGCATCCAGACAATAGAGAGGGACAGCAACATAGTTTCTGTAGAGGAAAGTCTGAGTGCCTTAGGCACAGTTAGCAATCCCTCAACTCCAGCATTAGAGCCCTCACAGTGGGGTGAACAGGTGACGACTCGGTGGCACAATCACAAAGCCAAGTTCGGCTCACCCACTGGAGCACCACTCCTCTAGGTTTCGGGTTTGCTCCCCTCAGTGAAGCACCTGCTGAGAAACCTGAAAGAGCTCTAGTTTAGCCCAAACTAAATGCATACAAGGTCCCTTTACCTCAAAGTTAGTCATGGGCTGAGACTTGCATACATTTCAGCGGGTTCCCAAGTGGAGCAACAGAAGAACGTTCGCCCTGTCATCAGGAGATCACGAGTCCTGACGATGCCACAATCATCCGAAAGAGCAAACCTGGCTGTGCTCTCTGGGTAGGAGGGGCATACTCTCTCCCCTGTCAATCACAGCAACACCAGCCAATCACAGGCATCTGTGAGCTCATGTATGAAGAAGAAGGCACTATTACGTGTTATGACCTACAATGTGATGCAGCATGAGCAGCAAGTCTAAATGGGAATTGGCAAGTGACCAAACTGGGAGAAAATTGAAAACAAAAAACAAGTTACATTTGTGTTAATAAATTTATTTACAGAATTATAAATGTACATTAAAATGTGAGACAACATGAAAAAAATGATGCACTTTGACAACAGTTGTGATGTGAAGCACTTTGGGAGGATGTTCAGAAGAAGCCCACAATGCTATTACAGGTGGAACTTGATTGCCTTTGGAGAGATATTTTGAAAGATGAGTTTGAGCTCAGGAGATGCTCAAGAGATACATCTGATGAGCTTTAGGAGAACTGAAGGACACCAGCATGTGTTTGAGCAGCAGTTCTTTCTGCACGTGTAGAGCCTAAACCGTTGCCTGCCCCTCTTATTAATATAAATCTGAAGCATGGACATTCACTGGTGTCCTGACGTGGGGATCACAGCAGCATGTAGCGTGTCAGACCACCTCCTCGCAGCTCCTTTAACCTCTGGCAGTGTCTCAGCATGTTCAACATACCCACAAAACGCTTATCCACCTTCAGCTGAGCCAGTTCACGCAGGTCCTCCTCCACCACAAAGAACTGACCTGATGGAGGACAGGGGTGAGAGACAAACACACAGAGACAGAGTAAACAACTGAGCAGGAAGAACAGAAAAGCCAGATGAGTAAAGAAAGATACAATTCTTTATAAAGATCAACACTTAATTTATCAACCTCACAGATCTGAAGAAATGAGGACATCTTTTAGAGTTAGCACAGTATGTTCTCACGCGTACGTGACGGTCAGACAGTCTGGAAGTGATCACACACACTTGCAAGACAATATATTGTCTATAATACACACCAGCTGCAAGACAATATATCATATTAATGCACTCGTTCTGGTTATCGTTTCTATGGTCACGGCGAATACACATGGCGGACAATCCACGTAGTTTAAGTCTAATAATAAACTGATTAAAGAGGATTTTGGATTTTCCTCCAATTTTTCTCCCTAATTTAGTTTTGACAAATTCCCACCCACCAGCCAGTTCTGCTCTATCAATCGACAGCTACTAACCGAGGAGGGCGAAGGCTAACACGCGCTTCTTCTGAGACGCACGAAGCCGGCAAATGCATCTTTTCAAAACGCTGCTCATGCAGCGTCACGGGGCGGCGTAACACACTCGGAAGAAAGCACTATCCGCGCTCATGCATTCCACATGCATGAGCTCACAGACACCTACGACTGGCTAGTGTCACTGTGATTGACAGGAGAGAGAGTATGCCCCTCCCACCCAGAGAACACTTTGCAACAATCAGATGTAAAGCTGTAACTAAGTTTTCCAACATGGGAAGTTCTTCAGGATGGAGAAGGTTGCATTTTGTGGATTCTTGGTAACAGGCAGGATTTTCTTTGTCTTATTAAAGACTATTAATTTTTTTTTTTTTTTACTGAGTTTTGACATTACAAATGCACTGCTTTTTCTTTTTATTTTTTTTTATACCAACAAATCACCTTGAGAAAGTGACAGAGGGAGAAAATAAAAGGAATAAAAAAAAAAAGAAACAAGGCATGATGGATCACCAATTAGAGCTTGTTAAGGCATCGAGTGGGATTAATGACCTTTGTTATGAGATCAATTACACAGTTTCACACATCTACAGTTTTTCTTTCAGAGGAAATGAAAACGCATGGCGGTTAAACAGGCCAATCTGACCCCGGACCCCACAGTGATACAGCACAACCTGTATTAGTTTTATATAATAACGCTCATTAGACTTTAGGGGAGTCAGGTTTAGGTTTTATCATTAAAGGTACCTTTAGTGTCCTTGGTCTCCTGGTCTTTAAAGCGCTGATGGAGCTTACGAGCTGCGTTACTCAGGCTCTTGACCGGCTGCTGAAGGATTTTATATTTCCCAGTGACGGCCGTGTTGATGTTTTTTACAGCAGAGTTCAGCTGGTCATACGTCACGCGTCCCTTCATGTACCTGTCACAGTGTGAAGTTATCAGAAAAGTATCACTTAAAACTAAGACACAAACTCTCTGTTCTGTCTGTTTAGAGAAAATAATCAACATACTTTGCTGAATAAGTAAGAGGTGGAACGGAAGAGGCAGCGGTGAAGAACAGGTTATGGGTAGACGCTAAACATGTAATGGCATATCTCACGTAATTCACTGTTACCACAGAAACAAACTTTTTTTCATTCTGGTTAGATTTACCACACACATCTCTGCGCTTTATACATGAAACTTCCAAGAAATTTGCTTTAGGTTATGAGTCACATCAATTTTTTATTTTTTTTTGCAGCAAAGACAGTGACCCCCTCAGTACAGATTTATTTTATGAACACAATCCATCTATTCAAATATTAGACTCATTATTTACATTATTTAACTTTTCCCTGAACTGTCCATTCACACAACATACTTTGGCATTGAACTCCTTTTTCACTTATTTTCGTATTTTTTTGGCAGTGCTGGTTGTGTTTGGGTTTGTGCACTGCCAATAAGACAAACCTGCTGTCTCATGGTTAGTTACTTTTTTAAAACTTTCTAGTATTGATTTACTGCTTGTATCTTTCAAGTCACCATGTGATAAACTCCAGTGTGTGTCTCCCGAGTTCTTATCACAGCAAACACACTCGGCCAGGATAGGTTTAGTCCTGTATTTAAATTAACTACCAAGCAGTGCTGTTTGGATTAGTGTAGGTTCAGATGCTCGTGTGAGACTTACTGTGGGATGCTGTCGAACTCCTGCACTGTGATGAACTCCATCTCTTTAATCTGGCTCCGTGGGGGCTTCCTGGGCTGTTCTTGCTCCTGGGTGGCTGAATTCACTTCTACCTGCTTGCTGGAAGCTGCCATCTGTCCTCCTCTGAGAAAACAAGAGTAAAACAAACAGGTTACTCAACAGACCTGTACTGATATTCCACTTTTCCGTCACAATATCTATTCATACTAGTCATGATATTGTACACTATATGGCCAAAAGCGTACATAGATACACGCAGTGTCCCATTAAAGACTGTGTGATCTTACTGGGCTGTCGGCTGGCCTCCTTTGCGAGGCATGTGTGGCGGGATGTTCTCTAATAGATGCTGTGCGTTCTGCTCATCCTCCTGGAAGAACATGTCCAGGTCCTGCAGTGGAGAAGATAATGTAGCACAGACCTGGTATAGAGTTCAAACTGACACTATAAACATAAGCATGTTATGTTCGGTCTCTTACTGTCCTTTCTGATAAAAGTGGACTTTTGATAAGGGCATTCGCTTACATGTGCCATGTTAAAAATGTATTTTAATATATTTGAATGTAACATGTGACATTTTTAAACCTGCAGATGCTTTAGCAGGTCCCTCTGCTGAGTGACGTATCTCTCAAACCGGTCGAGAAGCCCGTTTATGGCACTGACATCCTGTTCGATTTTGAGCAGATATGCCCGCTTATCTGGATCTTTTGCTGAGAAAATAATAAAAGCCATTTAGTAAACCATTCAAAAATAAAAAATGTAAAAAAAAAAAAAAAATGCTGATATCAAATAAACAAGAAGCCTAATGTGTCATACCTACTGCTCGCAGCTCTAAGAGCCTCTTGACGAGTGAAATCTTGTCATTGATGTGTTTCGTCACCTCTTCCAGCTCACAGTGACTCATTTTTCTGAAAAGCAAAATACATACAACAGTGCCTGATTAAAGCAGAGGAACATGCACACAATTTCTCTCTTACCCCAAATGTAGGGGTGTCTGTGGACTGGGAGTTTTGTATACATTAAATTAATTAGATCCTCATATTAAAACATGCTCTGTGAGGTGTCTCCTGCCATACACACGTCTCTTGAACCTATTCTCCTGTTACTGTATTAATGGTATACAGTATACCATTGGAATCGGTATAGGTTTTCATAGCTATTCTTTAGGAAAGCTATAATTTAGGAAATAATACATCATCATTTTAGGACCTTGGTGAAAGTTAAAAAAAAAAAAAAAAAAGAACTATTAGTAAGAAGTAAACTATTAATGTTTTAAAACAGTTGTTCTTATATGACATTACTTCAAATATTATTAAATATTAAAAATGAGTGACATTTTCGACTTTAAAAGCAATCTGCAGGGGCGTGTTTGGAATTTTAAAAGGGCATGGTTATGATTATTTTCTCTACTTTACCTTCTACTGAACAAAATCAGCATTAATTTACATGACATTTTATAAAATCTATGTAAATAACTGTAAAATCAGCAAGGCACGACAAATTGATACTGACGACTGCAGTGAGCATCTCTGCCTACTGTGACTGTGCTTCATTAAGAAGAGTCATTTCTATTTATCCTGATAAACACTAACAGCTACAAAAAAAACAGCTCTCGGCGTTCACATAAAAATGAGTCGGCTCTCGGAGTTCACATAAAAATGAGTCGGCTCTCGGAGTTCACATAAAAATGAGTCGGCTCTCGG
>CM075019.1:19701421-19730662 GCA_037576675.1 Pangasius sanitwongsei | reverse complement strand
AAAATGAGTCGGCTCTCGGAGTTCACATAAAAATGAGTCGGCTCTCGGAGTTCACATAAAAATGAGTCGGCTCTCGGAGTTCACATAAAAGAGAGTCGGCTCTCGGTGTTCACATAAAAGAGAGTCGGCTCTCGGTGTTCACATAAAAATGAGTCGGCTCTCGGTGTTCACATAAAAGAGAGTCGGCTCTCGGTGTTCACATAAAAGAGCCGAATCAAAAGAGCCGACTCGTGAATCTAATCAGATTCTTATCAAGATAACATTCAGTATATGTGATATATTTATCATGTTGAGAAAGACTGGTTTTTCAGAACAGACATGCCGGGTTTAGGTTACTTCTACAGGCTTCCCTGGTTGGAAAAACATGTTTGAATCTTCCGGGTAAAAAAACAACAACAAAAAAACCAATACGTTCTACATCATACCCAGTGCACGTTATATACATAACCGACTGACCCACTGTACAACACAGTGTATTCGCTAACTGTTGTTGACAAAAAGTTAAGAAAATGAATGTTCATTTACTGACAGCAGAAGAACTTTATAGCTAACACTAACTACACGCGAGCTCTATGTTGTGAGGACTAGCACTAAAGGTTACAGCGAATATTTAACTATCTTGGAAAAACAACGTAATATCGTCGTTATTATTAAAACGACAAATATCACTTACATTTATTACGACTGCTCCTGGACACAAAACCTGTTATTTATGATAATTAATCATTTATTATCTAATCCGTTTCCTATACTTGTATCTGTTTACTCAGCTCGCGCCAACGTTCAAACAAGTCCCAGTGGAAATAGCTTGTGGTCGGGTGTAGCACATTCGCCACGCTGAGCGCGCGTTCTCCTTTCGTAGGGCTTTTGTGTTATATTTAATAATAAAAATAATAACTAAGATATAATTAACATAAATCGATGCTGCTAAAAATGCAGTCGTAATTAAATAAGTATTAAATTAGTGATTAAAATTGACGTTTGCCCTTGTGATCGAGTGTGTCACATTCGCTACATTGTATGCACTTGGATTTTTTTTTATTTATTAGCAAAGTAATAAACACAGTACTGATAAAGAATTGAGTTCTGCAATACTGTGGGAGCTCCTTTTTCATTTTGTAGTACTTAACAATTAAATGATAAAAGATATAAATAATTCGGATAGTATACATTAATCATTGCATGTGTAAATATGCAAATATGTATAAAATACTTTTTGCACTTGTGACTGGACATACCACTCAAAAGGTGTTTTCCCAGATATTCTTTCACATACCAAAATGATGATGACTATTATTATTATTATTATTATTCATTAGTAGTAGTAGTTGTAGTAGTAGTAATATACAAAACATGAGGTTGAAAAATGCATGCTGTGGTTTTACTTTTTTTATTATTTAAACATTTGGCACAAACATAAAATAAAAAGAGTACAATACTTTATTACTTTCTGAAACAGAACCAGAAACCACGGTGCATTTCCCGCAGAATGTCGGGAGTTTTCCAGTATAAACTTACATGATCAGTGCATGTTTTTAACAGCAAATCAGTCATACTTATTTATGTTACAGTACTTCAGTCAAAATGTAACAGAACACTCTCACAAACACACACTGATGATCCAGTGTATTTCTGCTTCTCAGAGTCCCAAAGAAGCTTTCAGGAGGGAGGCCATGTCATCAGGAATGGTGTCCTCGTCACCTAGACGAAGGCAGAATATTACCCAGGTGTCCACTTTTCACGAGTAAATGACACCAGCACATGGCTTTAACACAGTTAAACATAGTAATGAAGCTGGAACGGTATCCAGTCAATCCTGACAACGCACGGATGTGCTCCGATATACTCAACAAAAACAAACACATTCTTGTGGAAGTGTAATGACTGAGCTCACCTTCCTCAGTGGCTGTCATGTCCTGCTCTAGTTTGAGTTTCCTCTGGCCGATGCGGAGCATGGCGTCCTCTATAGAGTCTTTGCTTATCAGCTTGATCACCTTAACATTCCTGCGTCAGGCAAAATACTGTTTATAATGCTTATTTAACATTTGACATTAACTTTGAACAAGCTACCGTTATGCAAATGACATGCTAACAGCCCCTAATAGCTTTTATACACTAATAGCCACTGGTATTACAGAGTTACACTACCAAAAGTATGGACACGCACTCGGAGACGGTCTTCATTTTTACTATTTTCTACTGTTTTAGAATAATAATAGAGACATTAACATTATAAAATAACGCATATGGAATTACACCGAGACCAACAGAAGTGTTAGATCAAAACTGTAGTATATTCTAACAGTATGCCTGATGATGCTTTACACACTCTTGGCATTTTCTCAACAGGATTCATGAAGACTTTCACCCAGGAGGCATTTCTTAAACATCTCAAATTGACAGAGCTCCTCACTGCTTCTCTTATGTTCCCCCAAAGCTACTCATTTGGGGGAAACAATTAAATTTTAAGTAATTATTTGTCTTAAGTAAAAAACTACAGCTTGGTTCAGAAATAAATTTCTACATGGGAATTAACTTAGAAATAAATGATAAAAATGGTCTTAATAAATTTCCTAAGCCGTTGTCAAAATATCTTTAAGACAGAGTGATGACACGTGATGTTGATATTATGATGAATTATGATGAATTTACCTTTCTGAGATATCGCAGGTATTGTCAATTATTTTTTATACCAGTTACAAACTCCGATTGGAAGTAGGTGTTAGATGTTAAAGGTTTCGTACAGATTTTTTTTTTTTATTTTCCTCTTTTTCAGGTTTAAATAATTTCATTTATTGTAAGATGTTAAACAAAAGTATCATTGGACACTGTAAATTTATTCATCATTATAGTATCATGGTATGATATTTTATATCTTATAAGATGTTCTCTGATCGGTCCATACACAAGCTCTGACCTGGTTTGTCCGACGCGGTGGCACCGGTCCTCTGCCTGCTTGTCGTTGTACGGATTGCAGTCGATGTCATGCAGGATGACGACGTTAGCGGAGGTCAGGTTGATGCCGAGTCCTCCAGCTCTAGTGGACAGCAGGAACACAAAGATGTCCCGATCCGTGTTGAACTGGTCGATCAGCACAATCCTGTTGTAGTGGACAGAAGAAGAGGATCATGGGATGGGTCTAAAAGTCTGGTTAAAAGATAAGTGGTTTCATTTCCTAGCTCACTGCCTGATCAAATGCTTGCCGAAACTTAAGTAGCTAATATCTACAGGAAGCTTGCCACTGCTTAAATCATCATACACTCGCCTCAAGCGGCCTTCCCTAGTATCAGTACGTCAGGTTCGATTATTATATAATTATATAATGATTTATTTCTCAGATCTGATTATGTGCTTTTGGTATGCCACTTATGTACACAGCACAGAGTTAAAAATGGCTGTAACTCCATCTAGCAGCTAAATCACTTCCTTCCTCAGTACTTCCTCAGCATCAGACTCAGACTCAGGTAGTGGGCGTGGCCTAAAGTGTGAGTTTCATAAAAATATGAGAAGTTGTATCTCTGCTTACTAATTTTAAAATGTTGTCAATTTATTAAATCTGCTTTCAGACAAATCTAAAAAAAGGTGGTTGAGAAATACTAGATTTATTAAAACATTATTAAACCAGTGTTCCTGGGATAGACTCCGGGCTCTGATCAGGATAAAGCATTACTGAAGATGAATGAAAAATGAAATGTATTCCAAGTAATCACAATTCACAGCCACCCTCTCAACAAGACAGCTTTAAATGTCATCATGTACGTGCTGGCCAGAAATAGCTGTGGACAAGGAGAGCGGAAGCAGCTGTGACATTTACTATAAGGTCTGAGGACCACAGGTACTGTTGGTTCTCCTAATACAGTCCCATTCTGCTACTTTATGACACTGATAATGTACAAATTGCAGCAGTGAGCCAAATGATGTCTTCTGAGGGGAGTGTGTGATGATTTAGATGTGCAGTCTGAACGACGCTGCGCTGATGAGCTAAAGAAGCAAGCTTGTCTTGGTGTATTGTGTTTCGGAGCCATTTTCTGAATCGTGAAGAGACTCACCTGTCACTCATTGGTGTGGATCCGTCCATTCGGATGTACCTGTGCTTGTGGTGTTTGAGCAGCACCTCCAGGATGTCCAGCATCATGGTGAACTGGCTGAAGAGGGCCACTCGGTGACCCTGAGGAAGACACAAGCGGTTGGGCGGTTGTGCAGGTACAGACCTTACAGTGCTGCGGATGCTGGGATTGAGTTAGTTTATATAGAATGATAACCGCTAGGTGCTAACGACCACACTGGAAGCACCGACCTGTTCTTTGAGGTCCGTCAGAAGGGGTGTGAGGAGGTGGAGCTTCCCCGAGTCCAGCAGCTGCTCTGTGGTCAGCTGATGCTCCTGTAACGCAGGGTACTGCTGGCACAGACGATGCAGCTCGAAGTCTGACATCACCGCCATGTCCTCCTCGATCAGAGCTGGGTCTGAGTCACGGTGACTCGGCTCCTGTACGGCCACAAAGAACCAGAACAATAACAGATCCAGTTAAGGAACACTACACCTATATACCACATGACATATATGTAGTGTATACGTTCAGATTTTAAGCACTTAAATATCAAGTATTCAAACACAAACATTAGAAAAAATTAATCTGTTAAAATGGTAACGTTACAATTTTAAAGACTGAGTAGAAAATTTTAAAATCACATCAGCTGCTTCCAGGCAGTTTGTAACTGTTCAAAAAATAATATCACGATATCCATGATACCTCCAAAAAGTGTATTATGATATAATATATCATGATATCGACATTATATTTCCATATCGCCCACCCATGGTATGTACTTATTTCTGTGGTTGTTTGTCGGATATCAGTCGCTAGATGGTGAGAACATTTATAACAGAACTGTGAAACATGAGAGCCCCATTAAGTTATGTGAACTTATTTCTTCTCTTTAACTCCATTCATCATGACAAGTTTTGGATGTTGAATTCAAGTTTATAAGTTGTCTTGCCATTGAGTCATTGGACTGAGTTGACTTGGAGTTGAAACAAAGGTTCTCTTCAAGTTGGAGTTTCCTCACGTTTTTAAGGCAGAAGATGAACTTTCGTTTCTAAGTTTAACCGACTTGAAAAGTCTTACAGCGAAGGGTCTTGAATTTAGTCAAAATCTGAGTAATTTTGCACAAATTCCAAACTCGTCCTCATTTAATGAAACCTTATTCTGTTGGCTGATAAAGTATTTTTGCTTATTTCAAGCATTATTTGGAGAAAAAAGCTAAATCTGCCAATGGAATAAGACCACTTTAAGCTTGAAATCTATGTCTAGAAACGGGTTTTATATTTATTATATAATGAGAAATATTAGATAACCTGTCCTTTATCATTTTTTTGCAGTGCACTAATAAGTTATTATTCTCATATTATTCTACTTCTATATTGAATATCATGTTATTATTATTCTATATATTAATATTCTCAGGTTAGGATGAATGAGGCGCATGCACACCTTGAGCATGAGTCTGCTCATGGCGGAGAGGCGTCTGCTGGAGTAATACTGGCGGTGCAGGAGCGGGTGATTGGCCATCTTCCTCAGCTGCATCATGACATTGGTCAGTTCCCGTTCTGGATGGTGATGACAGACAGGACGTTATTCAGAGAGCCATTATGTAAGAAATGATGGATTTGTTTACTTTGTTAGAAACGCTGAGTAACGTTAGAAACGTTCACCGTTTTGCTCTTGCACTTATGCTTCAATCGTATTTAATTATGATGATCAGGATGATGATTAAGCCTGCTGTTGTCTCTTACCGTTATAATTTTTTTTTCTTTAGATTGGTACAAATTGCAAAGCACTTATCTGCAGAACCCCTGTAACGCCAGCTCTCCAGAGAACCTCACTCTTTTCTAATGAGGTTAATGATTTTGTGAGCACAATGTGCAGTACAAAGCCTGAATATGTGCTGTTTTTCTACTACCTACACAGACTTCACCTAAATTTCGCCCTTGCTGATGTATAATGGGTGGGACTAATCACAGGATAAAGCTTGCATAAGCGTTTTGTTAATACAACACATGCTGTATGTTTGGTATCATATAAACGAGTTAATATTGTGCATTGTAAGAAAATACAGCTGACTGAAAAATCCTCGTATTTTTCCACATATTTTGTAGAAACTGAAGCTACTCTGCTTTCGTCATCATCATCATCATCATCATCATCTTCCTCCAACATACTCTCTGTGTTGCTGGAGCTCTTTAGCTTGCTGAACAGGGCATCATAAAGCTGCTGTTGTTTCTCGCTCATGGCGCAGAACTTGATCTGTTCCTCCTTGGCAGGCAGCTGCTTGAGGACCTGGCGAGCACAACGGAGACACTCACTATGCCTCTTGTATCACAGCAATATAGCAACAATTACATTTTTTAATTTATGGAAAATAAGGAACATCATGGCGTACTTTTTATGGACTTATAGTTCATTTTGATTTTGTTATGGAATGTCCACGAAACAGGTTAGTTCCTGTTCTCACTTATATTGTAGCAGATATAAACAGTTGTTGTTTCACTAGTCTCTGTTTTTTCTCTCTCTTCATGTTACATGTCACACTTGCAGCTTTACTGTTACCAAGCTCTGACACTGGAGACTCCTTCCATAAATGTTAAATGAACCTCTCCTTCACTGTATCAATGAGTATAAGCTTTTCTTTGTTAAATAACGATACATTTTTAAAAAATCCTTAGATTATGTGAACATCCTTCTCTGTGAAGGAGCTGTGACTATAGAAACGATAACGTTAGAATGAGCACATTAATCTAAACCAGCGATTTGCCTTGCAGCTGGAAGTACTATCAGAGCTGCCGTTATAGGACATTTATCAACACCTTCTGACCAATCAGATTCAAGAATTCAAATTTAATAACATTAACGGCAAACATTTAAACCACACAGCACACACAACATACTCAATTACTCTCCTTCATGAGCCATTAAGCATCACGCATATGTTGGCATGAGCTGAACAATGTATCAGAGTTAATGTGCCACACACACACACACACACACACACACACTCTGCAGTGGCTCACATGCACATGGCAAGCTGAGCAGTACCTCGCTTTTGATACGCCGCAGGATGAAGGGTTTCATAATGAGTTTGGCGTGAGCAATCCGGTCCTTCTCAAAGCTGCTCTGCTCCTCTGAGGATTTCTGCATACACACGTATATGCATACAAACACACACACAAACACACACACAGACAGACAGACAAAGGATGAGCTCAGCTCAGCATTGCTGTAGGATTGCATTTCCATTCCTGATCCCGCACAGCCAATCACTGCATACTTTTTTTGTCCCAGTCTGAGCTCTTTAATTAAAGCTCTTTTGGGAATCAATCAGGTGTGCTGAAGCACGAAAAGCACTACAGCAAACCCTGATTTATAAAGGAACACAATTTATTCTTTATCCTTTTTTTTTTTTTTTTTTTAATTTCTGCACTGAAGCTGGAAGGATGATGAAAGTCTAGGCATAAATACACGCCCAAATCACATAATCACTTCCAACCACATTGTTAAGCTACTTAAGCTGTTCAGCTACGGTGTATTTTCTGAATAAATAAAAAAAGAGAGACTAGCAGCGGTAGTCTGTTCATGGTGGAACTAAGATTATCATCTGCATCATTTTCAGTTTTGTGGTACAATTCTGTCTATGATCTTTGATCTGTGATCGTACACAAGGCCTATGTGGCATTACAGCATTTAGCTGTAGCGGTTTTGTTGATTTTGATGAATGGGCTCTAAACCACAGTGTTCCAGGTCTGAAGGACTGGATGTTCTGAGGCAGAAAACCTTTTGTGTTAGTTAGAATTTTAAACTTGCTAGTTGCATTAGTCGCATAGCTTCAGTGCAAATCTGCTCTGGTGAAAAAAAGACCATTTTGATTTCGAAATTTCATAAAAAGGGCAAACATTAAATGTGATGCATTAGGAAGGCTGTGTTAGCGCAGGGCCACGGTTCTCAAAATGTGGTCCAAGGGGGGTCCGTGATTTTGTTACAGTGGTGGAAATCCAAAGTTGTATTTACTATTCAGCTCTTATTCATATTAGCCTGTTTGAGTCATCTTGAATGAAATGAGTTCAATCCAAAATTAAATAACTAAAAGACAAGTACACTCTCAGAAAAAGGATTCTTCAAGTGTTTTTAGGGATCACTGGATAATACAGGGTTCTTAACTTCCTACAAGAGGTCTACTCAGAATCCTCAACGATTGTAGCGCTATAAATAATGTTGATAAACTGGAATCGAATGACAATTTTAGTTCAGAAATTAAAAAGCTCTAGGGCTGTAATAAATGGGCAAAATATATTATTATTATTATTATTATTATTATATAACGAATAACACATGACAGACCTTGCTGTTATGAAAATACTTCATGCTGGGGGGAGGGGGGTGTGATAAGGCACAACGCACAAGCAGAGTGCCGCTACTCCTCCCCAAAGTGTATTATTTTCAGCACAGTCTAGAGTATGTTATTCTGCTTAAACCACAGTAATTTGCCAGCTATTACAATGTTTAATTATTAATGAATGAAGTGTTGTGCATTTAAAAAACAAAAAACAGAACGTAGCTTCTCATTTTACAGAGAAACCGGAAAGCGTAAACTCCTCTGTCCTGAAGACTTTCCTGTGCTGACAAACTTTGCAAAGCGTCATGACCGTTACAAAGTGCTTACAACTGAGACACCTTCCGTTAAATAAACGGCTCTTAACAAAAAAAGTTTTTAAATCCATTTGTTATTAGTCTTAGTTTATGTGGATCATCCGCCGTACAAGTCCCTGTGTTGTTACTATAGAAACAATAACATATTAGAACAACCGCATTAATATTAACTCGCGTTACAGCCGGAACAGCTGTCCGAGCAGTGCTGTTATACAGAAATAATGCAACCTCCTGACCAATCAGATTCAAGCATTCAACCACAACTATACATTTGTAAAAATAAATCTGTACTGAGCGTTCATTTTTAACCTACACATGTAACTGACACTAAAATGTGCTTCAGGCGTGAATGGAATACCACAGGGTTCTCTGTGTGTTTCCTACCATGGAGAACATCTTGGCGATCTGTGAGGTGCTGCTGGAGAACATGTTGGGCATGATGAAGTTAAGCAGAGACATCAGCTCAAGCAGGTTATTCTGCAGCGGCGTTCCAGTCAGCAGCAGCCGATATTTGGCCTATGGAGGACACACACATGCACGCGCACATGCACTCTTAAAGACACTCTGGACTGACAGGCATAGCCTCCAGGCACATCTTTACCATGAGCACTTACATTGATGCCCATGAGGTGGCGATAGCGCAGCGAGCTCATGTTCTTCAGCATGTGGCCTTCATCGAACACGGCATATTCCAGCTTGAGCTTACGGAACAGGCTGCGATCGCTGGAGTTCCCAATGGTCAGGTTGTATCTGAGAGTGAAAAAATAAACCATACATACGTATAAAATCATAATGAATACAATTCTATAAATCTAGAAACCAAGACTGGCCATATTACACCTTTAAAAGCAGTGGCTCCTAATAAGCAGTCTGTGAGAAACACTCACACTTTACTAGCATGTATAATGCACACCAAGGGGTCACTTTACCTCATCCTGACTCAGCAAGCATTTTACTGTTGTAGTGTTATTACTTTATTTCTTAGGAGAACTTCACAGCTTCACAGCTCGAGGTCCCGTGTTGATATGTGCGATTATAGCAACACGTGCTTGCCAATCAGTTTTACAGCAGTCAATAGATCGATCCCTGACCCTGCACTGAAGTCTGCTGCTGTGCAT
This sequence comes from Pangasius sanitwongsei, assembly GCA_037576675.1. Taxonomy (NCBI): domain Eukaryota; kingdom Metazoa; phylum Chordata; class Actinopteri; order Siluriformes; family Pangasiidae; genus Pangasius; species Pangasius sanitwongsei. The sequence continues at coordinate 19,720,842 of CM075019.1, read as the reverse complement.
CATTACCTTTTAGCACTTTACCAGGAACATGAGCGGTCTGCATGGCCATAATTTGAATTTAAATATTTGTATAAAAACAAGAATTTAATAAAATGTAATAAAATAAAATACAGCTTTCAGCTGGCAGTTGATAGCATTTCTCATTTTTATGCAGAATACAGCACTATTTGGTCTCAATCTTTTTTTCTTTTTTTTTCATTTTGTCATCATTTGTTTGCTGAAGTAATTCAACATCACTTACGTATGCTCAAGTCACCCCTATGAGCTTCTGTGTGAAACTATTCCTGATCTTTAAATCAATTCAGTTTTGTGGTATTTGACTCAACTCCGTTACTTCAGCCTCCATTTTTCAAAAGCTTAACCTACAGTACATAGTGACAGTAAACAAGCATGGGCGGGGCTTGGGAGCGATTTTACAGACAGACACAGATTTCAACACTTACGTTGAGACAATGATGTTATAGTCCACCTCTTCGTTCAGGATCTCATAGCGGATGCACTTCCGTTCCTCGACAGACCCTGCACAGACGTCGTGTGTTTCGAGTTAGACGACTTTACTGATCACAGGATTGCATTCACTACACCTCTGAACCTTACCGTAGTATACCAGCACTTTTAAGCTCGGGCACCAAAGGTTAAGCTCTCGAACCCAGTTATCTGTCAACAGGAAAACAGTCAGATGAAGCGCAAACGTCTCTTTGAGTTACAGGGATGTGCTTAGCGCTAGTCGCTCCACTCACCAAGCGTGGAGGAAGGCACAGTGATGAGATGCGGCCCTCGGTTCGCCTCCTGATACAAGTGCGCCAAAAACGAGATGACTTGGATGGTCTTCCCCAAACCCTGCATAGAAAATGTGGAATTGTGCATGACTGAATTTCTCTCCTGTGAAATCCTCATCATAGATGATCCTTTCATAGCACATTAAGCTTCAATTTAATCAGTGGACAAATCAGTATTCCTGCTGCTCAAACAAACAAATTATGGGTCCAGGCTATCAAGATTTTATCTATCATTATCTGGATAAGGAACTTTCTCAGCACACACCAGCTTTTTTTTTTTTTCCTCTCCCATTTATCAACTACAAAAAAACAATCCATGTTCTTCTTATTGGTTTTTGCTTCTATTTTTTTTTTTTATTTGATTTTTTTTTTTTATGTATTTTTGAACACAACACACTCCTGTTGTTTTGTCGTGGTGGTGTTATATACTCTGATGACACAACTGAATAACTGAACAAAAATGTAATGCTACATCACTCAAATTCTCAAATTTGATTGGTCAGAAGGTGTTGATTAATGTTCTATAACAGCAGCTGGCAATAGTATGTCATAAATAATCACAGGTTTATATGAATGCACTCATCCTAATACATTAAGAAAAACATATAATTTTTGGATCAGTGTCAGTGTTTAGAAGTAAAGCTATAATGTTAGGTTTTCCACCATGGGAAAGTCTTCCAGACAGGAGCTTTACAATAACAAACTGCACTTTTCTGTTTTATTAACTTTAAGAGAAAGTGAGAGAATGACTGTATATTCCACAATCTAACTATTAAAACTAACTATAAATGGATATGAAGTACTTGTCTCTAATAGAATAAAGAATTGTAATAGTTGTAATATACTATATTACAACAATACTATATGTTTTAGATAATTTTATAGTACATATAATTATAATGTATATATACTGTATTATTATTATAATGTCCATAATGAATCAGAAAGAAACTTTCCACAGCAAAAGCCATTGTGTTCAGCTTTATTAAAGTCCCACAAAATGGCATCCTAGCTGTGACTGATTTCGTATGTTTGCGTATTTTCTTTCCGAAACATGTTGAACTGCTTCAATGACTTACAAAACAAAAAAACAAAATACAGAATACTGTTTATGTACAATAGACAGTAGCTTATCGAGCTAGCTAAATATGGACAATAGATTAACAAGAGCCTTTTATTTACTCAAGCAAAGACGGAATCGCTTTCTTGTTCTGTCTTAGAAAGTGACAAATTCCAGTACTGAAGAGCCCCAAGTCGGTAAAACACCTCCGAGAAGCGCCTGTCACATAACTGCCACCTTGTACATATTCCTTCCCCTTCAATACTCCAATCTTTATTTCTCAACTAAGCGATGGTTAGAAATGGGAATAGTGTGCAGGAAGGTGAACAGCCAAAACATACTGAAAGAACCGTCTTTGTATGCCGCTAACAAACTGCTGACATATATGGTTCTAGAGAGACTTCAATTGCATGATTAAAGGCAAAATTGTTCCTGGATACGAATCATCAAAATTTTCTCAGAAGTGGTTAACTGTAAAATTAAAAAGAGAATATAATCAAACCTATTTTTTGTATTCTGTATTTTAATTTCAAGGGCACTTTGAAGAACTAAAATGATATTTCCATTCTGAGTGCTGTTACACTGTTATAACACTGTACATGGACACGGTGAGAAGAGTGTGTGAGATTTCACCATCTCATCCGCCAGGATCCCACTCAGCTGGTTCTTGTGAAGCAGGGTCAGCCAGCTAAGGCCAATCAACTGGTACGGTTTCAGCTCGAACCTGGAAACACACACACACACAGCAGAAAGGGTTATTATATCATAAATCAGATAAGGATTTATTTAGAAATGAGACTTTTTACACACTTGATGTGTATAAAATAGACAGATTTTTCTGAGCAGCTCTAATGAACAAACACACACACACACACTCACACACACAAACAGAGAAGAAAACACACAAGGTAGGCAAAAAAGATCATTTCTAACACCAAGAGCATATTAATTTATATCTGTTACAAAGCCCTGCAACAAGAACCAAGGAAAAACCCACGTGCTGTTAAGGATGTGTGGCTGCCTCATAGACCCCAGTCCCTTCTGCACCAGTTCAGCCATCTTTCTGGAAATTTCCTCACACTTGACCATGAGCCCCTGTACCACCTCTCGCTCCCTCAGGACCTCTCGACACCCGGTGAGCAGCTCCGCAGAGAGGCCATTACCCCTGTGTAGGACATCGTCCTGTGGAAAATATGGATACGGTCACTGTGTTTGTTTGGTTTTTTTTATATGAGGAATGTTCTGGCATTTACTTTATTATTCTTATCAGCACAAAAATGCTAGCATGTCTAACTCAGGCTATAAACCCTAGATGGTCATGCTAACTGCTGAGTTAAACGCGCTGCTGGGTTCCATTTATTGTTCTAGTTGATGAACTGATAAAAGATGCAGATAAGAAACAGAAAACACGCAGCGAAAAGAAAAGAAAGAAAGAGGAGCTGCTCACCAGATCGTTCCATGTTTGATACGGTCTCAGCTCGATGATTTTCTGAGCCTTCTTCAGAGAGCAGCCAGCGATCAGCGTCAGCTCATCGACCGTGGCCTTCTGGAAGAAGTCCAGGATCTGAGCCTTTAGTCTGGGAAGCTTCTCATCAGTCTCGTCCGAGTCCGAGTCCAAGTCCAAGGGTCTGGGCAACGCCTCAAAGTCGCTGGCGTTGTCTTCCGAGCTGCTGTCTTGCTTCTGGATTTCTCTTGTGTGCCGTCTCCTCCTCATCCGTGTGTCTCGGTCTCCATTTAGGGGTCTGTGGGATGCCTGCTGTGTTGTAGACGTGCTGGGGTTCGGAGTCGGATTTGTGCTTTTGTGTTCGGGAGATGGAGGGGGTTCAGAGTCAGAGTCATCACTGCTGCACTCCACCACTGAGAGAAAAAAAAAAGGGAAGAAAGAAAAAAAGTTAGACTGAGGCACAGAGGCCACACCTCCTTCCCTACCACTGTAATATAGAGGCCACACCTCCTTCACTATGACTATAATACAGAGGCCACACCTCATTCACTATGACTATAATACAGAGGCCACACCTCCTTCACTATGACTTAAGTACAGAGGCCACACCTCCTTCACTATGACTATAATACAGAGGCCACACCTCCTTCATTATGACTATAATACAGAGGCCACACCTCATTCACTATGACTTAGGCACAGAGGCCACACCTCCTTCACTATGACTTAAGCACAGAGGCCACACCTCCTTCACTATGACTATAATACAGAGGCCACACCTCCTTCATTATGACTATAATACAGAGGCCACACCTCCTTCACTATGACTATAATACAGAGGCCACACCTCATTCACTATGACTTAGGCACAGAGGCCACGCCTCTTTCACTTCAAATGAGGTACCAAGGCCACGCCTCCTTCACTACACCTGAGGCTCAGTGAACACACCTCAGCAGGCCAAGAGCGCACGCCCCTTCACATTCTCTGGATGGTTAATCATTTTAGATTTCTAAAGGAGTTTTTGCTTTATGTTCCTAAAGAGAAATAATAAAGTTCTACACAAAACCTTTAATCGTTCCTCCAGTATGACAAACTGAAAAACTTTTCAGGAAGCTACATTTTAAAAAACTATTCACAAAAAGTCAATATTATTAAAAAGAAAAAAAATGACAGGGTAGGGAAAAACTGATGCTTTCAGGATTCTTTGTATGGTAAATGCTTCTAACCTTCTACAGGTAAGTTCTACTTGGAACCCTTTATTTCAAAAAAAAAAAAAAAAAAAAATTAATTGTAGACTTGGAACTGCTGCAGTAATCATAAGGACTGTCCTGTGCTCATCCCAGGTCTCTTATTCACAATATTATTTCGTATATAGATCAGTTTTCTGGATTTTAATGGAGTTTGTATATGAATATATGGGGTCAGTTTTTTGGAGTCTATGGATGAATATCTCCTATTATAGTGTGTATACAGTACGTGTTCTTCAGCTGAGCAAGTGTTGTATGCTTGAGTGAAAAAGTTTACAGCCGCTTAGTCATTATGACAGATTGCACCAATTTTGCTTCACTATCACACAAGAAAGAAAACTGTCTAAAGTGTCTGCTAAGATGTTTCTGATCAATGTTTCTGACTGCGAAAAAAATGCATATTTGTATTCCACTATTTCCTATTCTGAACACGTTAGACAGTTCAATCAAAATCTGTCTAGGATTGCACAAAAAGGAGACATTCTTTTTTTCTGTAGTATTTTCAACACTATACTACTGTACAACACTATACTATTGTGCTGTTCCAGCACCAAACAAATCTTGGCCGGTTAATCAACACTGCACGGCCGTTGATGACCTGCCTCAGGTGCGCTGAGAGCCGGAGCAAAACCAATTTAGAGCGACCGGGTTCAACACCTCTGTCCTATTATGGTGAAATACGGTTTATTAAAGTCCCTGTCAGGAAATGCTGAAACAGCAGTGCAGGTGCTGCGGGAACAGCTGAGCTTACAAACACAGAGTGCAGCCCGACATACAAATTACAGCTGCTGCAAACGTTGCTCAAAAAGCGTCCGTTATTACAGCGCAATGTGCTCGCAGATCTTCATAATGTAGGTCATTTCTCATGCAAGCTGAAAGAAAGCCGCAGAAAGTCCTCACCGTGCTCAGAGAACATGCGCAGTGCCTCCAGGGCGTCCTCGATGACCCAGCTGTGTTCATGAAGCACGTCCCTGAGCTCCTGCAGGAACACACAAGGCACACGTCAAATTTAACACTTCTATACAGAACACACACGCACATCTGCACAGTTCAAGCAACAGAGGTTAGGTGTGTATCTCTACTTCTGAGGGTCAGATGTATGAAAGATAAATTTGTAAGAAGCCAATTTAATACATTATGATTTCAGGGCATTCATATAGGATACAGTGGTATACAATGTGATGTAATAGTTTTGCATAAACTGTTCAATTATATTAAACGAAAAAAAAAGTTAGACTGTAGCACAGAGGTCACACCTCCTTCACTGTGACTGTAATACAGAGGCCACACTTCCTTCAGTATGACTTAGGCACAGAGGCCACGCCTCCTTTACTACAACTGAGGCTCAGTGAACACACCTCCTTCACTGGGACTGACAGACACAGAGACCACGCCTCCTTTACCGGAATTATCAGGCCCAGAGGCCACGCCCCCTTCACCACATTGTCTGGATGATTAATCATTTCAGATTTCTAAAGGAGTTTTACTTTATGCTCTTAAGGAAAATAATAAAGTTCTACACAAAACGTTTCACATTCCTCCAGAATGACAACCTGAAGAACTTTTCAGGAAGCTATAGTCAAAAAAATATATATATATTATTCACAAAATGTCAATTTTATTTTTAAAAAAATTACAGGGTAGGGAAAAACTGATTCTTTAAGGAATCTTTGGCTGGTAAATGGTTCTAACCTTCTATAAGTAAGTTCTACTTATCACTTATCATTTTATCACTTATCATTAGCATTCGTCAGTGGAGTTATAAATTCACTGACATACAACACAATATTCAGAAAGGTCTACAGTGATATTACTCTATTGCGAGATTGATATCGTCTCATCATCGTGTGAAAAATAGCACTACACAGTTTCTCATTTTCCACCAGATTCACACAAATTCAAACCTGTTGATCAGATCCATGATGAGAATAATTAATCGTATGAGCTCGAATCATCCAGGTTCGAATCATCGAATCATCCAGATTGTGTACACCGGTCACTCACCTCCTTGTTGAGATGGGGGAAATTACGCTGCAGCTTCTTCACCATGCTCTCCTGCTCCCTCCAGCTGGGCTCAGGTCCCTCATCTGCCGAATCATCTGTCTATAGAAAGTACACAAAACTGCTGTATGACCCGAAACCTCATAACACACCAACCAATTCAGTCATTTAGTTAATGGCACCATTTGGCCTGACAGATCAAAACTGACTGCTACTGATTTTTACTTTAAAACATCTTGAGTGCTGTTGCTAGTGCTAACCAATTTATTATGAGGTGGTGGAAAACAGCAGTAAGCAGCTTCCGGTTGAAGTGAGACCTAGGTGTTAAAAAAAAGGTAATAATAATTTTTCAATAGCGTCTAGACCACCAGCTTTAAAAACAGTATTCTAAGCTGGAAAAATAAAGGGGATAGAAAATGTGGACTGAAAGAGCAGATCACAATCACTGTAAATGCCTTGTTGACTTAAATTAAATTTCTTTAGCTCCGTCATTTTGTTCTAAAGCTGCATTCATGGTACACTGTAAGTGGTAATTTGCAAGTTGTAATAACGTCATTTCCCACCCCAGCATGTTCAACATGAGGAGTCGAAAAAACATGGACGCCTCCACGGAAGCGTGTCTTTTTTGCTCTGTCAGAGCACGTAAAGCTCACAAAAAACTACTTTAACTGCACTTTTACAGTTAAGAGATCCGAGTGGCTATTGGTTCTCTTCTACTATAGTGAACTTCAAACGTTCACGCAATATTTTGGACTGAAATCGACTGAGTTATATGAGTGATAACTCTGTACTCAATACTGTGATTAGTACGGTGTATGTTATATGTTAGATCTAATCAAGTACTGTGTCTGTATATTAACAGAACTAAAACCAAAACTGCTAAAAACTCATTTAAAAGTATGAGTTTTGACGTCACTCCATAAACAGAGGAGGGACTGGTAGTTGAGAAGACTACACCAAGTTAACGAGTTAAATTGTTGGAGGGGGTAAGTTGCAACTTCACCTCGAATACAGCACAAGGGTGTGCAAACTTTTGCACTCAAATGTAATGTTACCGTCCAAAAGGTAACGATGTAAAATTTTCTGTATATCATCCTCCTCAGTTCCTGCTTGGTTCTGGCTTCAAACACCAGACAGCTCAGCGTGCTGCATTTCAAGAGACGTCAACAAACTAAGAGACAAAAGCAAGTATAAAATTCTGTCTCCATTCCCTTGTTCCCACAGCTGTTCGACCCAAAATGCCCACACACCGTCTCCAGAGAACTCACAACGACAAGTAACAAATAAGCCGACCAGGCAGCCGTCCATCACTGCGGGGGAAAAAGATTAACAGATAAGCCAGCAGCTGACACGACTGAAAAGCAATAATGTTTCTGTCCTTGAGCTGTTTTTTTATTGCAATTTTCACATTTGCAGCTTTGTCGTGGAGGACTCACAATATACCCGATCAGCGACACCACCGTTACATGATAGAGAACGGAAAACATTCTGTATTTACGAAACTGAATTACAGGTTCAGACTGAAATACTGATGCAGCTTAAAAGAATGGAGGCTAGCAAGGCATGCATCCAGCCCTCTGTTCTAGGAAAGCCATGTTTAGGATTTAATATCTCCAGAAATATTTTCCCAGCCACATGAAATTTGACGGACATAAAGGCAAAACTTAGAACATAGCATGACCATAGTTTAAACATATTTCACGCAATTTTTCATGATTCTACTAGTGAGTCAACAGCAGTCAATAGCGCAAATTTTTAAACAAATCTAATCTGAATTTTATTGATTGTTCAGATCTCAGATTTTGACACACAGTCAATGAAATAAAGTAGCTTGAGCACAGAGTGTGACTTTTATAATCTGTGTCTATTAAAGTGGCGTCTATAAGCCCATAATACCACCACATATGGAAATGTTTTTTCATGGGCTCCATTTTTAGGAGCCCATAAGAAAAAAACTGGCCTTCTGTGGTAACGTCTGAGCATTTAGACAGATAGAAAATAAAGTTTGTCTTCATGTCTGCCAAATTTCCTGTGGCTGGGAACAATCCTTCTGGAGATATTAAATCCTAAACATGGCTTCCCAGGTGAGATGTTTTTTTTAATTATAAAATATTTACAGGTTTTGATTTTAGGACAAAAGCAACAGATTAACAAAAAATGGACAAAATCTGACACATGCAGCGACAGCCCTATCGGAAGTGACAGGGAACGACCCTTATGCAGTCTGTCTGGGGTTCTCCAGAGCTCTGATTTAGGACTGAGAGCCTCTAAGGTGTGTGTGTGAAGATAACACAGTAGCATTAAGCGAGCTCACCAGTGACTCACGCCTCTTCTTGCTGCTCTTGTTACTCTCCTGGGAATCATCACACATCTCTTCCTGCCTCCTTTTACACACTGTATCTGAGAAAGAGGAAAAAAAAAAAAAAAAAAAAAAAAAAAAAAAAAAAAACGCTTGTCAGCTCACTGCCTTAAAGCCAATCCATCAGTGCCACTGAGACGAGGCTCGGTAAACGAGACGAGCTGTTAAACACCACTTCTAACTAATCACAACTGAGCATCTGGAAAATAGCAAGAAGGGAAACCAGCAAAACGTTTATGAGCGACTGAGTGAATTAATCAGCACCTCCATTTCCAGATGTCTTCAAGGATGAAGGATGTTCGTGTCTGGTCTCCTGAAAGGACAACAAAACACGATTAACGAACATAACTGTTCAAAAAATATGACTGGTTTTCTTGCCACGCTTATTTCGGTTGAAAGAAACAATACAGAATAAATTTTCTCTCCTAGAATACACTCTGAATCTCAGACTCGCTCGTGATCTTTACCTTCTGCTGTTCCTGTCCTTCACGATGCGATGTCTCCATCTTCACCTCTGTTACTTCGTCCTCTTCATCGGAGAACGAGATCATGTCTTGAGTTGAAGTCGCAGTAGTCTTCCCCGGCCTGGCGAACACCACAACTGCTGTAGGTCATTTCTACATGTGACAAATTCAAAGTGTTGCCTCAGATCCACCATCTTACCCCGCTGAGATCATAGAGCTCCCTGATATCTCCACATCTGAATCGGAGGACGAGTCCACCAGAACAGGATCGGAGGCTTTGACAGCACCGGGTTTAGACGGACGCTTGGCCTCAGGAGTTTCCGGTACTGTGTTTTCTGGAATACAAGAATATTTTAATTTTAGGGTATACTTGGAAAGCACGTATAAGCTTATAGTCAAGATCAAATTTACAGCAGGGGTTTACTGAAATAAATTTTTACAATATCACTGAATGGTGATGACTGGATGAGGATAAGGCGAGGCTGATGATGATGTTTTAACTGGGTATGGATTCCTTTAATTTAATTTATAAAGTAGTGTACATTTTTTTATATCATTATCAAACACAAACGAAAAAAACTAAAATACACTCCACCATTGACCACCAAATCAATTTATATATTGTGTATTATAAATTGAACACTGATGAACGTATAAATCACCATGACAACAACATTAATTTGCATTAATATACAAAAAGACAGCTTCCAGACAGTTAGCTGGGATTGAGCCAGGGGCTGTATTCCAATGCACTCTCTGTTGAAACTAAAGAGCACTACATAGGGCGCACGCGCCCGTTATGTCACACCCTTCGTAGTGCACTTATACAGACATCAGAGCTCCATTTGGGATTCAACCAGACGCTGCCTACCGGTACAATCCGCAAGAATTTCGGGTTCATCTTTGTTCCTCATTGTTTAAGCTGCGCGCATTCAGGAAGAAGAAAACGTCCCCTGCTGCGAATATTATTCACGACACGAATGAAAAAAGTCAAGTTTAAACAAACTTAAAGATATCCACAGAAATTAGCCGGCTAGCTAACAAAGAATGTCATATTTGTAGCTTAGCTAGCAAGCTAACTACCAGCCAATGCACCTGGCAAAAGCTAAACTCTCCTTTCTTTTTGTGCATACATTTGTTTTAGCCCATGCTAATATAATCCGATAATGCGTCACGGAAGCCCTTTTAGGACATACTGAAATGACAACGCGTTTTGCTGTGGAGACATTTAAATGAAAAAAAAAAAAAAAAAAATACTGTAACACACTAAGAGCCGCACGACTGGCATATTATGGCAAGGTTGCCAGATTGGGATTCTCCACTTTTCTGGGAAGGTTCTCCACTAGATTTTGAAACATGGCTGTGGGGATTTGTGTTCATTCAGCCATAAGAGCGTTAGTGAGGTCAGGTATGATGTTGGGATGTCGTGGAGGTCTGGGGTGCTTTCGGTGCTCCAGTTCATCTCAATGGCAAATAAGTTAAAAACGAGGTAACAAGGTTATGGTGCAATAAGTTAACAGTGTAGGAAATGTATGCAGGACTGAATCGGACAGTTAAACTGAAAACCGCTATTGATTCCATTCTTCCACTCCAACCTTGTTTTAACCATTATTACAACCATTATTTTGTCTTCTGGGAACCATGGAAATATCTTATGTAGCTTCTGAAGGGCAGTACTAAATGAAAAAATAAGATCATTAAACAAAAGAACAATTTACACCAATCATCCTGTTCAAATGTTTACACCCCCCGGCTCTTAATGTATCGTGTTGCCTTCTTGAGCATCAGTGAATGTTTGCACCTTTTGTAATAGTTGTGTACGAGTCCCTCAGTCGTCCTCAGTGTGAAAAGATGGATCTCAACATTATATAGCCGCTGCCGGAAAGGGATCAAATATGCAGAAGATGCTGGAAAAGCAAAGAATGTGCAGGACCTGGAGGATTTTACTGAAGAACATTGGGCAGTTTAACTGCTCAGGACAAACAAGGGACTCGAACAACTATCACAAAACATAAAAACAGTCACTGATCATCCAGGTAACAACACAAAGTTTTAAGAATCGAGCATATGTAAACTTTTGAACTGGTTCTTATTATTTTGACTTGTGGACTGTTATCCAGATGTTATTTTTCAACAGGATAGCGCTCCTGCCCACACTGCAGAGACCACCAAGAAGTGGCTTGAGAGCAAGTCAACTACTCATCGACTTTTTGAAGCCATCAGCGATGAACGGAACAACACTGATTCTTCTTTCTGTAAAAAGCTGTCCGCTAGTTTACCCACGAGGCTCAAACATTTAATGAAATCAAAGAGAAAAGCCATCGAATACAAAAAAAAATTGTAGTGTCAGGTACAATCTGTGCAGTTTTATAAAATGTATTAAATTAGTTGGTAGGTTTTAGATGGGAATCTCCACAGTTCTTCTGGAGACTTTGTCACATTTGCTTTTTTTTTTTTTTTTTTCTGTAGTAAAACCTAAAACCCAACAGCCTTCATTACATTCTATGTCTGAAAAGTGATCTGTTATGTAACATCTTACTTTCTTTACTGACATACAAACATTTTTCTGTAACATTTGTAAAGTTTGGAAATATAAACTGTTTTTGTACTGATTCAATAATGCAGAATTCATAAAATAATCTATCTATCTGTCTATATATATATATATATATATATATATATATATATATATATATATTTATTTATTTAAATAGAGAGAGAGAGAGAGATCAGTTTTCAGGATGCATGCAATTGCAATGCCTAATAGTTGATTGTACACTTACTTAAATAGATTTTATATAAAAGCACTATAATGTTATTTTGTTAATTAAAAAAATTTAGGTTTTAAAAAAAATGGGGGGAAAAAATAAAACCTGCAGTGACTCGGTTGGGAGTCAAAAGAGTCGACTCTTAGCTCTGAGCTGAGTCAAATGAAAAGAGCCAGAATCTCTATCGAGCTGTAAGTGCGTGAAAATTCCCAATCTGGCAACACTCAGGACTAAAGGAAGCGCGCGAGTGTAGCCTTGGTAACTACGGTGGCCGCAGTGGGACGGTTTTCTTTTAATACTAATACTAATACTAATACTACGACTACTACTACTACTACTACTACTAATAATAATAATAATAATAATAATAACAATAATAATAGTAATAATAATAATGAATGCTGAAACAGACAAGCGAAGAAAAACTTATTTAACTTATTTAAAAAATATGCGCTGCAGAATATGTAAACAATGTTTCATAGTTTTTTTCTGTGACTTTTTTTTTTTGGCCTAATTGTTCACTGGAAAGCAACATGAATAAATTGGTGTAAATATACAGTGTAAATATGATAGATTAGGATTAAGTCTGCAAAAAAAGACAAAAAAGTCACTTATATGAATCATGTTGTTTTAAAACTGACTTCATATTACATATTTTACAATCTACTCATAGGTCAGATATGCTTTATTGATTTTCATGTCTTTTATTATTCTTAATTTCATTTTATCTTTTTAAAGTTTTTTTTACATTTAGTCTGCACTTGCTTTAAATCAGTTTCAGCTGCATTTATGAAATCCGTTACATCAATGCACTGTTGTTACAAAAATGGCCTAATGTTCCCAAAAAATATGAAGTCCTTCTTTACAGATTTGTCTATTCTAACATGATTTCAGCATTGTATAACTTTAACACTTTTGGAGCATTTGTAGGAATGTGTAAAAGAAGAAGAAGAAGAAGAAGAAGGTATGTTTAATGTCTGATGATGATTTAAAATACCTGAAAAAGATTCATTGAGGTTCAATGAGAATGATGTTCTAATAAAAATTAATATTTAAAACACTACCTTTGGGGAAGCTCTGGTCTTGAAGCTACTGTAAAAAAAATAAATAAATAACTGCATTATATTAATTCTCATTTATACGACAGAAGATGATGATTAATTTTCTAGAACAGCAGCTCTGACCGTAGTTCTAGCTGTAATTCATATTAATGCACTCCTTCTAATACGTTACCGTTTCTATAGTAACAACACCTTCACAGGGACGAACACACGTTTCTAACATTAATAATAAACAGATTTTTTAAAAAATAAAAATAAAAAAGTGTTGTTATTAAACAAGACAAATGTAAATTCGCTGATATGGTGAAGTTTTCTGTAAGGAGATTTATTTAAAAGTTTATTTAACTTTTATGGAAGGAGTCTCCAGTGTCAGCGCTTTGTAACAGTCAGTAAGTTTTCCGACGCAGAAAATCTTCAGGACAGAGGAGTTTATGCTTTCTGGTTTCTCAGTAACATGACAAGCTGCGGAAAAAAAGCGAGGCTGCTGAGAGATCAGCTGTTTACAGCTGCTAGAACTGTAGTGAGAACAGGAACTAACCTGCTTCACAGATGTTCCACAACATTAACTGGATAAAAAGTGCCAAGTGTTGTTCATTAGCAAATTTTAAAAAATGTAATCGTTGCCTAATTACAGAAGTACGAGAGGAATTAAAAGACTTTGGCATATGCTGTTACTGGGGGGAAAAAATCCACTTTGAGGTGATAACAGTAACTCTGCTTTGCATCGGGCCGCAACACTCCACACCATCAGTGATTATTTTCCTACAACAGCACACCCCAAAGTCTTTTATTCCTTAAAGAATGACTTGTTTTGCCCTAAATGATAAAATCTTTCAATGCTGATGTCCTGACAGCTCCGTTTCATTTACCAAGCATTTCACTATTAAGTGATTGAACTCCTGGGATTTGAAAATTGATGGTGCTTGTGTCAATAAGCCTTAGTAAGAGAATAAAGTGGAAATGAGTGTAATGCATGTCATGGGAGATGAATGGATGGATTTACTGACAGATCCTAACAGGGACGTCCATTTCAGACAGATCAATTTTAAGATAATGACTCTAAGTTCTGCAGAGGGCGCAGGGTACGGTAACTCTTATATAACTGAAAAATAACAGAGACAATAAGCTCTACACATCTATAATGCCTTATAATATAGTAGCTGTAAATTCCTTTTATTATCTTATTACATTGGCTTGTTTCAGCGTGTGGAAGAAGAAAACTGATCTGCATTAAAAGTGCTTTAAGATCATTTCACTTGATAAGAAAAGAATCAGATAAATATCCAGAAATAGGCTGAATAATCTTTTATTATTTGATCATTGTCTCCTAAGAAATAATAGATCCATTTGCTTTTACCGAAGATTGCTTGCTAGGATCTTTTTTATTTATTTTCTATTTATTTTTCATTTAGTTCCTGGCAAAAAAAAAACAACCCCAAAACCTTACTGTCTAAGCCCTCAAAGTGAGCCCCAGAGGTCCATGATTTAAAAAAAAAATACAATTTTGAAGATCAAAAACCATCATCAATATTATTATGCCTATATATAACGTCAACTGGATTAACTGACAATTTTAATAAAAATGGGTTCTGTGGTTTTAAAATAAGAAATAAAAAAGCATCTGGTTTTTATTTTATTTTATTTTTAAGTTTTTTTTTTTTTTTTTAAATGGAAGGGTAGAAACTATGTGTTCAAAAATATCCATAAACGTGTGAACCGGGTCTCAGTAACAATGCAAGTGATAACAGGAACTAACGTGTCTCATGGATGTTCAACATTAAATGTAACTATAAACGGATGAAAAGCGTGACGTCTCATTCATTACTAAATTAAAATTTGTAATTGTTGGCAAATTTCTGTGGTATAAGAAGAATAAAACATGTCAGGATGTGCTGTTATTGGAAAATAATCAACTTCAAGGTGGTAACAGTAACTGTGCCTCATCATACTACCACATCGTTGATTATGTTCCCATAACAGCACATCCCTATGTGTTTATTTCTTACTTATATTTGTTCCCTTTTGTTTTCATATCAAATCCGGAGGTGTGCATTATTGTCGTATAACAGCGCAGGTAGTTCCGGCTGTAACATGAACGACGGGTTAATATTTAATGCTCTCGTTGTAATACGTTATTGTTTCTATAGTAACAGCTCATACACAGGGACTTGTACGGCAGGCGCTCCAAATAAACTACGACTAATGATAAATGGATTTAAAAATGTGTTATTGTATAACAAATTAATTCTTATAATTGTTGATGTGGTGAAGTCTTATTTTAGAAGACATTTATTTAACATTTATGGAAGGAGTCTTGGTTGTAAGTGCTCTCAGCCTCTGTTACACTTTCAGTTTTCTCTGCAATCTTGGTAAAACGACAGGCTGCACTATGTGTGTGTGAGTGTGTGTGTGTGTGTGTGTGTGTGTGTGAGAGAGAGAGAGAGAGAGAGAGAGAAAGAGTGATGAAGAATGTTTATTGCAGCTAATAACGTACATGAACAGGAAGAGGAACAGGACCTAATTTGTCTCCCGGATGTTCCACAACATTATAAACTATAAACCTTTGAACTGCCTGATGTTTCGTTCATTAGTAAATTAAACACTGTAATCATTGGCAATTCGCTGTGGTATAAGTGGAATAACACATCCAGACCGTGCTGTTCTACAAAAGTAATGCACTTCCAGGGGTTGGGTAGCGGCACTCAGCTGGCATGTTGTGGCGTATCACACCCCCCCAGCCTGCATCGTTTTCATATAACAGCTTGATCTGTTGTGTGTTACTCCTTCCTTTAGGTATTACATTGAATCCTAACAAGAAGTTGCAGTCAGAAACAAACCTAGACCCAAAACTGGTTACTGAGTCTGCCTTTCTGTATGAATTTTACAATTTTAATTTATACAAAGAAATGAGCTTACACACCATCCATACAAGTCACTTTTAATAAAAGATCAACCACTGTGATATGTATGTATGCATATAATATATAATTAATATTTATATATTCTAAATACACTTGTAATAACTTCTAATGAACTAGCACTCATTTTCAAACTCGCTGATGATCATCGGACCAACGTGGACTAAGGTCTATTTAGCTATAAAGCTCTACAGCTTTGTCAGTAAAATGGTACTGTAGAGGTACGTTTTTGTACAACAGTGATATAAATGTGTAATTGAAGGTACAACCGTGGTCCCGAAGGTCTAATTATGTACCTGAAGTGAGGTTTAAAGGGACAAGACATCCTTTAGGCTCCCTAACAAGAGGTACAAAAGCTTTATTTCTTGAATGTGCACTGATTATAGGAACAGCAAATTCCCTGTATGATCTGAAAATATCTATATGATCTGCTCTTGAGCATGATTTTAAAACAATACATTGCATTTTATAAAGCATTACAAGGTGTTATGCACTATTCCAGTCAGCATTGTAATGTCTGTTATGTTTTCCCTTTGCTGTATATTGGTTAATTATTTATAATAGATATGCTATTATTAGTTATAGATATGTGGAAAAAATATCCAGGACGGCATCCCAAATCTATCCATATTGCACTAGAGAAGGTGTGAGAGGGACGCCATTGTTTCATTCATAGTGCATTTGGGATGCAGCCAAGGTTTTTATATTTTTTCTAATGGAAGGGGTTTTCCTTCTGCAGCTCATGCTCAGTGTCCCAGGATGACGTAGCGAATGACTGCAGTGCAGGACTGCAGCGTCTCCCGCGCTGTTATTCCAACACCACATGCCCGGATCGCATCACAGTCCCTTGAGGTTGTACATTTTTTTAATAAGGTAACATGGCTCTGAGCCGTGAGATGCTACAGCAAGAGGGATTTACAAAATAATAACCCAATAATCCATAAATCACCCAGTGTCGGATTGCTGCTCAAGAGTTTTGTTTATATAAAATCCAGCTTTACACAAATGAACACTCGAAGAGTTGATTCAACAATTACAAATTAAATGAGCAGTTCAGCCGAAAAATAAAATGTGCTTTTTATTCATTATTCGATAGATGCTGTGACTTGTGCCAGCTCTCTTTATGACTATCTATTGCTTTAAAAAAATGCCAATCAATTAGCCTATGCTAAATCGCACAAGGGTGGCACTGTGTGGGTTTCCTCTGGGTTCTCCAGTTTCCTCCCACCTCCCAATAACACACCAGTAGATGGATTAAAGATAAATTGCCCCTAGGTGTGAATATGTGTGTACAGGGTGCTCTCTAATGGACCGGTGTCCCATCCCGGGTGTACTCGGGCCTCACGTCTAGTGTAACCCAGGATAGACTCGGGATCCACCGTGACCCAGGATAAAGGTCAGGATAAAGGTCAGGATAAAGTGGTTACTGAAAGTGAGTGAGGGAGTGAGTAAATGACACAACTGGCCTAAAGTTGCCAGTAGGAATTGGGTGGAGTGTGAGTAGGGAGTGACAGATAAACTTACCAACCTGATTTTACTGCTTGGTTTTCCCCTCCTCAATTCCAGAAACTATCGCAAGAAATTGGAGAAATGTTAAAACCAGACGCCTGGGACACACAACCTGAAAACCGGCCTGTCCGGGTGAAAACCGTATCCGGAGCCTAATACACCCTGGATGTGATGGCAGTCTATTGCAGTGCATCTTGCACACACCCATTCACACTTAAGGGCACTTCAGTGTATCCTATTCAATACTGGCATGTTTTTGGGAGGTGGGAGGAAACCAGAGAACCCGGAGGAAACCCACACAGACACGGGCAGGACATGTGAGAGCAATGCTGCTCACTGCACCATCATGATGCCCTGTATTTTAAAACCTAGATATACAGTGTGACATCATCATGGATGGGATCTGCTACTGTTTTTAGTTTTGCAACCTTTTTTAAATTTTGTACATTTTTTATACATTTGGCGGATAAGCAGTCGTACTTACTGAAAAAGTCAGAAGAATGACATTTCTGATTAAAAGCCAAAATCCGATTACAATGAATTATATTTATTAAATTACATTAATTTAATCAGATTACATTAACAAGTGTTGTTAATGCTACAGACTTACATTATTGTTACTGAGCTTTTAGGTAGACATTGGAGCACCGAACAACAAACACATAGCTAAATGTGATTTCTGGCTTTAGGGCTAAATAAATATATTTACAGAGTTCACAGGTAAATGTGTGTTTTGTTTAATTAGTTGCTGTAAAGACAGAATGTAACCACTGAGTGAAATCTGTACACAGTTGTGCTCGAGCCTACAGCAGAAAATGCTCAACATTTAATTAAGCTGTGAAAGTCAATTAAAAGGCCGGTTCAAATCATACAGCTCGCCTGTGGCCTGTGACTTCCTATTAATTCTGTATCTGAACTAGGATGAAAGTTTGTGTATTTGCGGGTGGTTGAAATAAAGAGGTCACCTGGGAGGCGTTCCCAATTTGCATATTTATGCATATTCATATCTCTGCCTATTCTTTACGAGGGTTAAAATGTTTAATACATGAATATTAAATATGAACATGTTTTGGATGATCTCATATTTTCTCTAAACTAAAGTATCTAAAGTACAGTCTTTGTGTATAAACCTTCCAAAGATTATTACAAATAACACAGAAATGCAATAATAATACAAATAATAATATGTTTCATTCATATAGCACCTGTCTTACACCCAAGGCTGCTTCACAATTCAGACAAAAATGCACAGGGAAAAAATTTCATTAACAAAACAAACAAAAACAAACCCCGAACAGAATGTAGTTATATAAGATAATGTTATCCGCGGTTCTTAAAGTAGGGTCCGGGGATCTCCAGGGGGGTCTGTGAAGCATAGCCAAGGGGGTCTGTGATTTTCTAATTTCGTTGCAGTGGTGGAAATCACAACTCTTTAACTCAACCAAATTTATTATGCCTATAAATAATGTCAACAGGAAACTAATGACAAGTTTAATAAAAATAAAATCAACTGGGAAAAAGTTCAGAAATTAGACATGCTATGGCTCAAATAAATAGGCACATATTATTTTAATAATTTTAATAATATTAGCATTTTAATAACATTATAATTTGTAATAGTTTTTTATAAAATAAATCTGTACTTATGGGTTCTGGGATTATTTAACAGTTAATGGCCTCCCTGACTAAATAGTTTGAGAACTACTGTTTATAAATATATATATATATATATATATGTGTGTGTGTGTGTGTGTGTGTGTGTGTGTGTATATATATATATATATATATATATATATATATATATATATAT
>CM075019.1:19689689-19701321 GCA_037576675.1 Pangasius sanitwongsei | reverse complement strand
TGTGTGTGTGTGTGTGTGTGTGTGTGTGTATATATATATATATATATATATATATATATATATATATATATATATGTATATGTGTGTGTGTGTGTGTGAATATATGACTTCACAGATAATATACAATACAAGTATATCTACCAAAATATCTATATTTACAGCCAATTAGTTACTGCACTGGAAATCCCATTTCAGTAGTTGGTCTAAGTTTTCATCAGCAGGAAATTCTCAAACTAGTAAATTTCCATATATAGCCATTACTTTGGTCTCTTATTTGTTTTCTTTGGAAAACCTGAAGGCGCAGATCTGTTCCCGGAAAAATAGAGTATGGAGTAATAAAATCCAAGTGCAATGGAGCAAATCAAATACTAGGCCCATGTTTTTGAAATATTAAACATTTTTATTTTATTGCGCTGCGATTTAAAAAAAAAAATTTTTTTTTTTGTAAAATGAAACTGCATCAGATCACTGTGCCCTCTGGGTAAATTCTACAGCCTACAGTGAAGTTAACTCGATTCCTCATCTAATGAACTTCAGCGTTTTAAACGGATATGGGGATTCACCCATGGGGAAAAAAAATCTCAACTCAACTCTTAACCATGATGTAGTTCAGCTGCGTGATCACTATAACTGTTTAGTCTTTTAGAAAAAATGGTTCTTCAAGGGTTTTTTTTTTTTGGTCAAGTTCTTTTGTCAAGGGTTTGTATAGCTTCCTAAAAGGTTCTGGAGAAGGTTCTAGGTTTTTTAAGCTTCCTGATATGGAAAAACACTGCTGTTTGGGTTCCACCTATTGTGTATAGAACCTTTTAAAACGTTTAAATTTGGTTTCTTTTGTTAAGAATGTTGTATGCAAAAAAAAAATATATATATATATATATATATATATATATACATTCTTAACAAAAAAGTCAAATTTAGAAGTTTTAAATGGTTCTGTGCTAATTTTATTCTCCAAGCTGACAAAAAGTGGTCACCAATTTGGCATATTTGATCTCTAAACCTCTTGATTAATATTTTTTTCATTCATTTTCTGTCTGCTTTTCCTGGCGGCAGGTCACTCCAGACTTCTCTGCTCCCAGCAACAAACTGCAGCTCCTCCTGGGGGATTCCCAGATGCTCCCAAGCCAGCTGTGAGATATAATGTCTCCAGCTGGGTCTGACCCGGGGTCTCCTTCCAGTGAGACGAGCCTGATACAGCTCATGATTGTAAGGTGCCCCAACCACCTCAACCGGCACCTACTCCGAGGGTCACCTGGATTGTCGAGCTTGTCATCCTATCACGGAGAGTAATCCTAGCAACCCTGTAGAGGAACCTCATCTCCACTGCCTGTACTCACAGCCTTATTCTTCTGGTCATTACCCTACATCACTGCATGTCTAAAAATGCAGCTCTTGACTAAATTCTAGATTTAGTAAAAGTACTAAACTGTACTTTTCCTTGTCACTGGGGTGGTACCTTCAAGAGTAGTGTACATCTTTTGCACCTTTAGTGTGTATTTTTACAGGGTTAATGTACCTTTAAAAAGATTTTGGATACAAAATTGGACCTTTAATTGGCCTTTAGAATAATACTTTAATTAAGTGTAGTTTTATTGTTATTGTAGAAAGGATATAAAATAAACACACAGGACAATAAATACACTACATGCACCTTTTCCAAGTAAGAGATATACACTAAAAGCATAAAAGATGTATCTTTGTATAGTACAGTAGACCTATAGATTACCCTTTTGGATAAAGGTGCAAGATGCACCTGATAGAAAGGTAAATTATAAATTTATAAGCTTGGTGTAGCCTACCTAATAAAGTGGCCACTTAGGTGTATTTCGTTCGCAGAAGTTGGCAAGCTCGACTACCCCGTGGCTGTTTGTTTGCTCCAACCTTACTTGCTATCAGAGTAACCATGGCAACCAGGAGCGCACTGAAGTTGGGAACGCCCACCAGCGCACACCGTAGCGCGCAGTCGGTGCGAAGCGGCGGCGCTGGAATGGAAAGCCCATTGCAGCCGCAGCGTCGCTTCCTCCTACAGCAGCGCCTCCAGCCGCAGCACTGCGCACCGCGAGAGGAGGAGGAGGAGGAGGAAGAGGAGGAGGAGGAGGAGCGCTCCGGCGGGCGGCGCGACCCCCGCACCTGCACCTGCCACGCGCGCAAGAGCCTCGTTTGTCACGGGACGTCGTCTCAAACCCAACTCGGCACTTCAGTAAGGACGCCGTCCGTCTCGTCTTCCCCGAGGCAAGGGTGCCGGTACAGCGCGTGTGAGCTCACGCCTTCTAGTCATGGTAGTTCATCCAGGCAACATCACCACCGCCACCACCATCACCACCACCACCACCATCATCCGCAGCAGCCGGGAAGCCCGGTCGGCGAGCCCCGCCGCGAAATAGCCGCCGTCGCGATGAGCGGCTGCAGATACAACGGCGGCGTGATGCGGCCGCTGAGCCGCGCCGGCTCGTCGCGCCGCAACCTGCACGAGTTCGACTCGGAGTCGCAGCCGCTGCAGCCCGTGTGCGCCGTGGACGCGAGGACGGAGAACCGCGCCAGCGCGCCGGTCCCGTACTCCACGGTGGACGGCGGAGGAGGCGGAGGAGGAGGAGGAGGAGGCGGTGGAGGTGGAGGAGGCGGCAAGCAGGGCAAGAAGAAGAACCAGAACATTGGCCAGAAGCTCGGCCACCGGAGGGCCCTGTTTGAGAAGCGGAAGCGCCTCAGCGACTACGCGCTCATCTTCGGCATGTTCGGCATCGTGGTCATGGTCATAGAGACGGAGCTTTCATGGGGAGCGTACGGCAAGGTACAGAACCGCGCGCGGGAGCGTGCAAAAGTGCGGCTGCTGTTTCCACACACTCAGCAGGGAGAATCAGAGGAGCAGTTTGGCTGCTGATCAAATGTGCACACAAATGCCTGAAACAAGGGTTAGGGTTAGAGACAAGACATGTGGGGACATTCTGAGGTTCCTGAGAAAACAATGGGGACTTTTTTTTTTTTTTTTTTTTTACCAGAGAGAGAATGAGCTTGTGTTTGTTTCGTGTGCATCATTAGTTTTGAGTTACAGTAATGCAGATAAGAAATAATGAAAGCCTGTGACCACCAGTAAGCATTGTACAAACTGCAGCACTCTCTAAATGGCATGACTTGTTTAGGTAATGTATGCAAACAATTTCCTAAAATAACAGAATGATTCTGTATTTGAAGTTTCAGTTGGAAGACTTTTGTCCTACATTTGTTCTGCTTTTTAACAGAGACATGAGAGTGTGTGTGTGTGAAACGTCAAACCGCATAAGTCTGAGAGTAGGCTACTTAACAACTTTGCATGATGGTGGTCTTACACATTTATTAGTTGTTTAGAGCAGAGATTTTCAGCTTCAGTCTCAGGCACCCAAATTTATCTAATTAAGGTTCCTGATAATTAGTTAATCTGTTGGATCTCTGCGTACACAGTAATGTGCTGCTCCCTGTTCCCCTGCAAGTGTCTTCTGGGTTTTGTGTACCAGTGAAGCTATATTGTTTGGACACTAACCTGCAGCAGTGTGCACATGATGCTGACACTATCCAATATCAAGTGAATAGGGTGTGATTTCAGACATACAGCCCACGTTAGTCTCATAGATCCAGTGCACAATTAAAGAAGCAACACCAAGCATGTCTTGGCTGATTGACTACAGCTTTATTTTCCCAAGATCCACTCCTTTAAGCGTTTCCGAGGACCAAAGGTTCTCAATTCAGTCCTTAGATACCAGCAGCCAGTCCATGTTCTGTATTCTCATCTAGTTCCTGACACACATGAGCAGGTAATTAGCATTCTGTCACATGTCACCTTTACAACCTGCTCAGGCGAGTCAGGAGAGCTGGTACTGAACCAAAACATGGAGCGTCTGAAGGTCTTTAGGAACCTCTGGATTAAACTACTTCCTGCAACATTGTTTACAGCATGGCCAGCATGGTGGGCTCCTGCCTTGATGTTAGCTAGCATGCGTTCATTTGCTTTAAAAGAAGCCAGCTAATGTTACAACGACACATTGCAGTTGGAGTTCATTGGCTACG
The DNA here is from genome assembly GCA_037576675.1 of Pangasius sanitwongsei. Lineage (NCBI taxonomy): Eukaryota > Metazoa > Chordata > Actinopteri > Siluriformes > Pangasiidae > Pangasius > Pangasius sanitwongsei. The sequence goes on along the minus strand of CM075019.1, from coordinate 19,697,283 downwards.
TATAAATATAGCTAGCAAAGAGCTCGATAAAATAAGGTACTTAATATAGCTACTTTTTCAAGGGTCACAGCATTACAGCAAGGGATTGTCATTGTTTGGCATTAGATAAACATCCCCTAAGTATTACATAAAATAAGGTATTAAATATTCTTACATTAAACAGAGGCGCCACTGCAGTAGCAACACAGTGTCTACATAAATTACAGAGCTAGCTAGCTTGATAGTAAGCCACTATTCTTCTACTTTTTGAGAGGAATCTCTGCAGTAGCTAAACAATGTCCATATAAACTCCGTAACTAGCTCTAAGCTCTAAGCTGTATTTTGTTCTTCAGGAGGCATCACTGCAGGAGCTAAACATTATCAGCATAAACTACACTGCTAGCTTCATAATAAGCTACTTTTCTTCTATTCCAGTAGCAAAACATTATCTACATAAGCTCAATAGCTAGCTGGCCTGGCTATTAGCTTTGTAATAAGCTTCTCTTCTTCAAGAGACATCACTGCACTAGCAGCACATTACAGAATAAACCACGTAGCTAGCTAATTTGGTAGTAAGCTGTATTTTTCTGTTCTTCGCAAGTCATCACTGCAGTAGCTAAACATTATCTATCTAAACTACATAGCTAGTTAGCTTAGTAGTAAGCTACTATTCTTCGAGAGGCATTCCTGCTGTAGCTAAACACTATTTACATAAACTGCATAGCTAGCTAGCTGCCCAGGTTGCGCACTGATGCTGACATCATGTTTATTGTTGGGCCAACATTGGGCCAGAGTTGGGCCACTTTGGCAAATTTGCACTTTTCTTAAGTTTGTTGACGCTTAATTACATTAGATCAAAGTTGCCGTCCAATGCTGAATGACTGAGATTGGTCCTATAGGTGCCTGAAAGCCTATCAGCCCTGGTGGCCCAATGTCAGTTTGCTGCATGGGGTAGTAAGCTACTGTTCCTCACTTCTTCAAGAGGCATCAATGCAGAAGCTAAACATTATTTACCTAACCTACGTAGCTATCAAGCTCAACACCAAACCAACTAAGGTGGGGTCCTGAAAGCTAAGGGTACCATCATTCCCACCACCATCTGTGACTTTGTGGGGAAATTGTGAGCAACTATAAACAACAGAAAGCATGCTAATTGACCAAGTAAACATATGCACATAAATATTTCAGTAACAGAAAAGAGCATGGAGTAGCACAGTTGGCCCTTTAACATTACACATATCCAGCTTACTTTAACCCCTTAAACTCTCAGCTTAGTATTATTCAGTAATTAATTCAGAAGCATATTATTCAGTAGTTCTATGAATTATTCAGACTACACTGAAACTAATAGGAAAGGTATGTATTTACAAGAGAGAGGAAATGTAAGTCCAGACCTATAGACATGTCCTGGAAGTTTCAGGTGTTAAGCTGCAAAACTTAAATGATCTGATTTTTTTTTCCCCTTTCTTTTTCAGGAGTCGTTGTATTCATTAGCTCTAAAATGCCTGATAAGCCTTTCTACAATCATCCTCCTTGGCTTGATTATCATATATCACGCCCGGGAGATTCAGGTAACCCACATACACACACACACACACATTCTCTCTCTTCTTCTTTTATATCGGGTCCACTGTAAATCACTTAAAGCAGCTTTTGATGAGAGTGTAGTGTGATCTGTGCTACATCCTCCCTCCTGAAAACATGTTCAGAAGGGCACTTAATGTGGTGGTTAATAATACACAATCAGATTACATCGCCTTGGAGTATATCCCATCCCTTAATCAAATTATCCTGTGAAATCCGCTGGCCGTCTTGAAGCTTTCACGCCAGCGAGATGTGTGCAAAATGTAGTATTTTTATTATTTTTTATTTTTTTTTAAACATCAGTCAAAATTATATATTTTGAAATTGTGATATTTTGTGTAGGTCAGCCCTGGTGTTGAACTGAATTAGTGTCGTAGGGGATCCCCTACAGAAACTCATTTCTAGTCTGGGAACGTGACTGTTCTCTGGAGGAATGCCGCACTGTAGTTGCTAATTCGACACTGCTGATTTTACTGTATGCACTGCCACCATGTGAGGCTGCTCCAGAGCCTCGGCGTTCTCCTCCAGCATAATTGTTTCATTTCGGTCATTTCGGCTCCTGAGAGAGTTAAGAGAGCACTCCGGACTCTCGGCTCGGCTGACCAGCTCCCTGCACTTGGACAAAGCTCAATTTTATGACCTTGCGTCAGAGCCCCGTTCAGATTTTTGTTCAGTGCGAGTCCTGATTTCATAGCTCATATATTTGTGTATCGGGGTGAATTGCTGTGTTAAGAAGGAAAAAAAAAAACAGAAGCAGGCTTGGAATCTTGTAAATGAGAATATGATTAAGGCGTTTGTTCTGTTTCTTGTTTCCTTTCTAGCCTTTGAAAATAGAATCAACTCTCAAAGCAAGATCTCACTTATTCTCTCCCATTTCATCCCCTACTGCAGTCACTAAGTGCTGGATGAATGCTTGCGTTTCATTCTGGTTTCTGTGATCTGAAACAAATCAGGAAATGACTAAAAATACTGCACCACTGTCATGATGGATATTTTATTTTATACATGCTGGCTGGAGGTGTGAAGATCAATATCGAGTCCATGTTTGCATTCTCAGCTTCCAGCCACAGTATGAGAAACTATAAGAATGACTTAAGGTGTTATATTTCAGCAATTTACACTATTACCAGGCCACCAAGCAGGTACTTTTCCATGAAGCAGAAGCCTGTTCAGAGCAATGCACTCTATCCATACATCATCATCATCAATGCCTTTTTTTCTCATTAGATGCTCAAAAGGTCCGATAAAGCAGCTCTAGATTGATTTAACATGCGCAGCACTGCATTATTGCAGCTACAAGTGAACCTATTAGACCATTAAATTAGTCCAGCGCTTCTATAGATAACTTATCATTAAAACAAATTGATCACTTCATTAGTAGGACCGTTTCTCGTGATTTAGTTTGCATGATAGGTGCCGCATTCTGCAGCGCTGACCGTACACTCGGTCATCCGTGCCGTGATTAAGCGAAATCACAGAGAAGGAGGTTCGATGTGTTCCAGAGATAAACCTGTGAGGTGTTCTGAGACATGAGATCTCTCAGATAACCTCAAAATGTCAAGCTCCAGCAAAACTCATCTGACCTTCATCCATCGTCAGACTCACATTTTTTATATCTCCTCAGACATGGAGATGTTTTTAATTCAGAACAGAGACAGTGGATGTGTCCCTTGGAATAAATTACTTTTAAATAAACTGTTGGAAATAATGAATGGTATTATGTATTTCCTAATTAGAACTGCCCAATATGAGAAGATAGGAGAAGATGCTTATAATAATAATAATAATAATAATAATAATAATAATAATGAAGACAAGAATTTAGCTTTATCTTCATTCTTCTTCTTATCATTATTATTATTATTACAGTTTCTTCACCTAATAAATTCATTCCACCGCTTATTGCTTGTCAAGTTAATAAGAGAACAATCTTGCATGCTAATAATAAAAAACACAAACCCATGAACTCAGCTAGTATGTCTTGGAAATGCGTAGTTGTGTAAGAGTAGAGATGAGACGTGTCACGGCTGTGTATGTTTTCTTTCACTCAATGTTTTTTTCTTCAAGTCATTTTTTTACATACTAACAATCCAAACTCCACACATTCCATTTTCCATATAGCCATAGGATCGCATGTAAACTAACGTTATATTCTTAAACATGCCTGGTTTGTGTATAAGATTGTTAAGATAGTGTTATGGTTAGATGAACTCTTGTACAAATTCTCTTTAAAGGTGGCGTGAGCGATTATTAAGTCACAACATTGTTTTTGTAAAATCTGATGACGTTCCTTCACTTTCCATTTACTTCAATTAAATATCCGTTCAGTCTTTGTAAACAGGAGAAAAATGAATGATATGCACCAATAACTTTTAAGCGGTCTGGACACGAAGTCCTGCCCATTCAGAAAACTCCGCCTCTTGCGCTAGTGTTCTGACGCTGTAGCACAGGCAGTGTGTTCCTGTGGGTTTTTGTGAGCATAGCTCTAGACGTTACAGAATTTCAGATGCGATTGTGTGAACGTAGAGTTTCAAAACAGCTAGCTTCAGCTAACGTCGTGAAAAAATGTAACTTCCAATGCCTTTGATTTGACAGTCTCTTCTGAAATAATACACAAACCTTTGCGTAATAGGCTCGATTCGCCCTGTGCATCAGTATAATTTCGTTTAATCGTATAATTTCGTAGTTTATTCAGGTATTTTAGAAGATCAGCTGCAATCTATGGTTTAAAGCTAGCCATTTTATTAATAATGCATTAATAATACATTTATTACAGTAATCCAGGCAACAAGTAAGCGATAACACGCAAATCAATGTCCTGATATCATAAAACAACAGACTAGCCAGAGGGAAAGGACATGACGATGCAAAGCAATTGCATTTTAATATTGCGTCACTTTGGTAGCGTTATCTTTCCTTGTGTAATGTTTTGCTTCCTCATAACTGAATGATAAAAAGATATAAACCATATTTTATTTTGATAAAGATAGATAGAAAGATATTATCCCCTCCCCCTCCGCATATAAATAAGCTACGTTTATAGTTCTGTTGCTATGGTTACTATCTCAGCGGGCATTATTTCTCGCCATTTGTTGCCTTTATTTGAAACATTTCCTTGCACTGAAGCCTGTACATAATTCCTTTCTGTGTAATGTCATCTTTTTTACAATGTTTAATAGAGTGATGCAATAGCGTACCAGAAATATTGGCCTTGGCTAAACCATTATTTATCCCCCTAGTTCATTAATTTAGACCTGTGGTTAAATCTTTGAGGTGTCCTGAGATAATCAAATTCCTGACACTTGACAACTAATCAGAAATGACTATGTTTCATGGCCATGCTGCAAAAAAATAGACTTTGCGAGAAATTTGTACGAATTCGTACAAACAAAGGGCGATATGCAAACCATAAACACAACAGCAAATCAGAAAACACAACATCCAAATGAGAAGCTACAACAGCAAATTTGTATAAACAACAGCAAAACCACAAACACAACATCGCAATCGGAAATACGTCAACATTATCTCAAAATGGAAAGCTGCTTAGTGAACACTGCATGCTCGTTGCTGATGGGACGTGGGAAAATTTTACATTTTCAGTCTGTTATTAGTTAACCGAGTCTAAATTAGTGAATGTGGACGCATTATAATGAGAAGTAATTCTTTCTGTTACGTTAACCCCGCCCACAATGTAATCCTTAATCTTTATGTCTTTTCAATGGACTGGAGCCAATAGAATTGTTCCAAATGTCCAAGTGTATTGACTTTTTTGGGTCAAACAATAGTTTCCCCAAACTTATCCTTAAGCACAAGATTTGAATGCTAAAACACAAAACTTTTATGTGAAAAATTGTGAAATATGTGTTAACAGAAATCGAAAAAAAAAATCAGAATGCCGAGAAGGTCCTCATCTGGCGCTACGTTGTTAAAATAATAACACCCAGTTCTTGATGCAGACAGGACATGCTGTTTTCTGTGAGCGTGTACAACTGCTGCCTTCTTCAAGCAGAAGACCAGCCATCCCTTGAAATTTGAGTCGCTCTTTCCTCCTTCCTCATCTTCCCTTCTTTTGTAGTACTTTATGCTCATTATAACTCTATAAAAGCAAGCGTGCCTGCTTGAGGGAGAGAGAGAGAGTGAGAGAGAAAGGAGCGTCTGTAATAGCATGCTTACAGAAGTGTTAAGAAATGGCACGTGGCATTGTTTCCCACCTTTCACAAACATTCGCAGGAGGATAGATAAAGTCCCACCTTTGAGAAATAGGCTACACCCTGATAACTCAACGGCCCGTGTTTCTTTTGGTGCCTTTAACTTAACACTTTTCCTCCGTCTCATATGCGTTTGCTACAGCTTAGCATTAGAAAACGCTCAAAGCCAATTCCCAGTAGTGGCACAAACACAGTCTTACGCATTATATTAGCACTCATGCTTCATCTTGTCATCAGGACTGTAAATATATGCAGAAACCTTCACAGCATTTCAGGAGCCCGAATTCATGTGCGAGTGACTTTTTTCCTCTTGTATTTAAGGCTTGCACGTCTCAAAGGGACATCGATCTTCTGAATGGCTTGCCAGAAGAAAGGTGCTGGCAGTGTAAATGGCAAACATTCACACTCACACACACACACACCAAAGCACTATTTTACACATTCCGACCATCATTGCTGTTCAAGAAATTCTTTCTAAAAGCATTTTTCTTGCCTGTCAGTAGGGTTATTAGCATTACGAAATGTGACGAGTTAGTTGGCGTATAAAGCACAGATCGTTTCCAAGCTTCTCATTTTTCCATCTTTAATTCAGCAAGCCGGAAGAATCCGGAGAGACCAGGCGCCCGTTCAAAATGTTTAGCGCATCAGGTTTGTTTAATATGTGTCAGTAGCTCCCGTGTGGGACGGCAGAGGAACCTGTTAGCATGGGTGTTGTTGGACCACACCAGCATCACTTTTTCCTCCTAATGCACGCTCATTTTCACTAGCAATCCATGACTCTAACTTCTAATTTTATAGCATTTTATATCAAGAAGTCATATTGAGCTCCTTGTTCCATTACTTTCTCATTATGTCGATCATTTGCTATAGCTGGTGGCTATTATTAGCTCGATTGTTCCTCTAATCTTTTCTTGATGTTATCACACTGTAAAGTTGTTACCACTTTATTACCAGCAGCTCCGGCGGTTGCTGAATCATCTATTTTTCCACTAAGCTGGAAGTTATTGGATTGTGTAGGCTTGTGACAGCTTATAAAGGCTGGGGGTCAGTCAGGCATCAGTGTAATACACTGTATTGTAACATACAATCATAGCTTAAGATTAAACCTGAGAAAGAAGAAAGCAGCGGCGTTATTTTAGCGTGACCTCAGGTTATTTTGATTGTGATGCATTTAGCGCTGTCAGTATGAGCTTGTGTTTGGTCAGACAGTTTGGTCAGTTGTGTTTGGTCTCACTCTCAGGAAAAAAGGTACAGGGCTTTAGGGCTCACCTCAATGAAATTGTGAAAAAGTCCTATACTGTTTCTTGACAATGTCTCCTTCACACCTGGACTATGATAAGAATCATCAGATTTGATTTATTATAATGTATGATGCTCGAAAAGACACAGAGGCCATACCTTCTTTAAAGAGAGACAAACACAGAGGATACGCCTCTTTTACTGAGAGACAGACATAGAGGCCACGCCTCCTTTATTGAGGGACAGACACAGAGACCACACCTCCTTCACTGAGAGACAGACACAGAGACCACACCTCCTTCACTGAGAGACAGACACAGAGACCACACCTCCCTTACTGAGAGACAGACACAGAGGATACACCACTTTTACTGAGAGACAGACACAGAGACCACACCTCCCTTACTGAGAGACAGACACAGAGGACACACCTCCCTTACTGAGAGACAGACACAGAGGATACACCACTTTTACTGAGAGACAGACACAGAGACCACACCTCCCTTACTGAGAGACAGACACAGAGGACACACCTCCTTCACTGAGAGACAGACACAGAGGCCACACCTCCTTCACTGAGA
>CM075019.1:19675178-19689589 GCA_037576675.1 Pangasius sanitwongsei | reverse complement strand
GACACAGAGACCACACCTCCCTTACTGAGAGACAGACACAGAGGATACACCACTTTTACTGAGAGACAGACACAGAGGACACACCTCCTTCACTGAGAGACAGACACAGAGGCCACACCTCCTTCACTGAGAGACAGACACAGAGGACACACCTCCTTCCCTGAGAGACAGACACAGAGGCCACACCTCCTTCACTGAGAGACAGACACAGAGACCACACCTCCTTCACTGAGAGACAGACACAGAGGACACACCTCCTTCCCTGGGGCAGCATCTGTCTCAACACTGTCCATGTTCTTGAACGTATTTGTACATGTCCAAATTTTCCTGTTTTGAATGCGTGTGTGAATATGTGTGTGTTTACTCATGTGCATGCGCGTGTGTGTGTATGCGTGTGTGTGTGCTCAAGAGTGTGTGAGTGACAGTGTCAGTCTACAGAGGATGTGTCGGATCTCTAATCTCGTGGTGAAACGTTTCCTCACTGACACAGCAGACAGGTGTCTCGTTTCCAGTCTTCACCGCGACCTTTGTGTTTTCACTGCGCTGACGTCTCCTGGACAGAATTACAGTCCAGATACAACATGATTAGACCTACAACCCGTTCCCGTAAAGATTTACCGTAGTGACTGTGGGTTGTCATTAGCTAATCCGTACCTCCTGGTGAGCATAGGTTTAGCGTTAAACAGGATCGGCTATAACCTTTACGTCCTGCTAATGGACACCGGTTGATGAAATACGCAGAGACCGTCCATCTCCTCAAAGTAACCTGAAAGCACAAAGTAACCTCCTACAGGGGCATCTATTTATGCAAAGTGGCCTCTTACCATCTCTCTGTTTGATATTATAAATAAACCATGGCGGTCATTTCTAATTGAGGCGAGCCTCTCTGGCCGTAATTCACTAATGAGACGGAGCGATTTCTTTTCCCAGTGACAAGATATATGCTCCCATCTCCGCATTACACAGATTAAATATTGAGCCCCGCTCCATTAGTTATATTGAGCAGCCTTGAAACCAGTAACCAGTCTGCACTGCCTAGCAGAGTGACAGATGCCGATGACCGTCGAGTCTCGCGTCAAATCCTCAGCTGCCTGGCCAAAAAGTTCTAATCAATAGCAACACAAAGTCTAAACTCATAGGAAACAGAGGAAATGGAGCGTCAGCACTTGTCAAATCCGTCAGGCTTAAGGAAGACTGACTGCACAATGCCTGGCATTTTATTATTATTTATCTTTTTTGCAGATTAAAGTCATTTTACCCAATTAAAAATAATCAGTGTAGATTTATAAATTGTTTAATGTTGTAAATGTCTGAGAAATGACTAATAATAACATCTCTACACCTTTACTCTCATTAAAATCCATGAATTCATGAAGATGCGTGATTATGCAATTTGGAAATATTCCATGTCCTCCTGACATCCTGTACAGAAATCTGGCTCGTTAACTGCAGGGTTGCCAGATCCACAGTTTCCACCTGTCCATCCTTATGGTTGGATGATAAAAATTGACGATACAATTTTTTTTCTTCTGTCCACATGTTGGGGATGGACGTTTTGCATACATTAAATTAATCATATCATTGTTTTGGAGTTAAATAGGTAGTTATGATTCAAATAAAGTTGACTGGCTGGTAAAATGGTGTATCAGAAGCATTCAGATATTGTAGTTTTGCTATCAAAGGCGTATAGGACGGCGCTGTAGAATTCTCAAATCTGATTGGTCAGAAGGTGTTGGTTAACTATAACAGCAGGTCTGACAGTAGTCCCGGCATATTTAACAAAGAAAAATGTATAATCATTGATATTGTGATGTTTTCTGTAAGGAGATGTTTATTTAACATTTATGGAAGGAGTCTTCAGTGTCAGCTATGTAACGCTTATCAGAGACAAATTTTCAGGACAGAGGAGCTTTTACGTTTTGGTAAGATGACAAGCTGTGGTTTATTTGTCTTGGAAAGAAAAAAAGAGAGGGAACGACTGTTGGTTTCACAGACGCTGGACATTAAATGTAACAATAAACAGATAAAATGTACTATGATGACTTCTGGACTCTACAGCACCTTGAGAACCGAGATAAGATCTACTGTCCAGTGTTTGCCTCCTGCTGTATGTTTTATTTACGCCACGAGCCTCCAGGAAATCCTCTTGACCCCTGGGGTTTCTTTGATTCATTCGGTCACGTTGTTGCTCAGGTTAGCTTGGTTTGTTGGCTGTGTAACTTAACCTACGCATGTATATGTGCAGTGGGCAAACGTAGCAGCTCTACCCGTCCGGTGGCTCTGACACTCAGTGCGGAATATCTGATGTTCGGAGGTGAAGACCTCTTGAGGATTGTGTTGCAAGTTGTCCATTACCATAATTAGTTTTACCTAGCGAGTAGCTTTCCTTGCACAGCCCACTCTAAATGTTTAATCACCGCGCTTTGGAGTAACAGACTTTCAGAAAGCACTTTCGTGACAGCCGATCACCCCTAGTAAACAGACGAAAGCTTTTCATCCCCCTCCTCGAGGCCACTTTGCTGCCTTGAGGAAGATCTGTATTTTTATTTTTATTTTTTTTTCAGCTCGTCTCTCCCTGTTTAACTCACACTGAGCTAAGCAAGTGTGGCTTGAAGCACACAGCCTGAGTCGGAGATGCTGCATTCCTCACACTTGTCAGAATTACTTAGAAGCTGGAGGACTCAAGTATTCCTGACACCGATCACTGGGCTATCTTTGATAGCTCTGAGCCGTGCAGCATGTCTTCTGAGATAAGAGGACATGAAGTTCAGAAAGGGAAAATCCAACTCATTAATTATACAGCTCTGACATATTTGTTTATTTCCTCAGGGAAGCAGATCAGGCCTTTTATGGCTTAGTATATCATGTGCATTGTATCGCAAAATGAAATACAGCATTCCTTTCATGGACACACTTTGAAATATTGTCATCATTCGTCCGGTTAAGTTACACATCATTCGTTATTTTTACTTTTTTTTTTTTTTTTTTTGCAATATCTTTATATACGTATCTTGTTGCATCCTGGGTGTATTTCCGCCTCGCAACCACGATTCCCAGGATAGGTTTCAGATCCACCGTGACCCTGAACAGGATAAAGTGCTTACCGAAGATGAATGAACGAATTAATAATAACAGTTGAAAGAAAGTCAGATTCTTTAAGGCTCACTATATTAACACTTGCTTATAATCATTACATCATGAAATTCAACACACGGTTGCTTTCACTGAAACGTTTAGAAATATTGTCCCATCTCCAGAATGCGGCATGACGACAGATACTTTATTTTCTCAAAATTTAAAGGACCGTCACAAGTCCAAACCCGTAATTTCTGTTCCATAATGAATTTAGGTCTAATGCTTCATTTGTTCACGCATTCATCTTCAGTAAGCGTTTTATCCCGGTCAGGACAAGCGGAAAGAAAAAAAATCAGAAAAGTAAAATGTTCCTCGTTAATTACGTTAGGAATAAAACAAAAATAATGAAATTAATCAACGACAGGGTGGTGTGATGCGTGTGTCAAAAAAGGAACAGCTATACAGTTGCTACTACTACTACTACTACTACTACTACTAATAATAATAATAATAATACCACATTTCTAACTCCAAAAGGACTGCAGCAATACAGAAGAAGACAAAACAGTGAAAAGCCTAACAGCAGCAGTCTGGAAAATGCAGGACACGTTAAAAATGTACAAGCAAAAAAGTCAAACAGACAAAAAAGAGAGAATCAAGAGCTCTAAAAACTTTTAAGGATATGGCTTAAAGAGTTTACTGAATTAAAGTAGTTTAAAATGCAGTGAGAGTATTTTAATACGCTGTGTGTAAGTGTAATTCCCGTGTGTGTGTGTGTGTGTGTGTGGGTATGTATAAATGGAGGGTTGTTGTCTTATAACATGATTATGAATGTATGATTAGTGTGTGTAGGTGCAGTCAGGGAGCTTTAATTTTGTTCCACACGACGTGTCCTTGAGTGGAACGCACCGCCTAAAAGCTCCGAGATGTATTTCTGTTTGAATGATTCGTGGTTTTGTAACATGCCGCTGCTAAATATACGATCTAGGTCATTGATCCCATTTCACTTCCAGTAATGGAACAGAGGCATTTTTTTTCTTAATGGAGGAAAAAAATTATATATATATATTTAAATTGCTGGCAGAAAGGCATTTTATAATTTGAGATTCTCATTTATTTACCGCAGAGTTTTAGATGGTCCTTATGTCCTCTGAATTATTGAAGCATCCGGGCCTTTTTCACGCTGATGACGCGCAGCCGAGTGGCAGGGAGTGAAGTGAATAATTAACCACGAAAGGGGCTGGGACTTCTCTGAATCGGCTCTGAATCAGAGCGCTTTGCGTGAGTGAAGGTTTCCTGCAGGCGATAAAGGCCTCAGGTATTCGTTTCATCCCCTTCACACCCCTAGCAGATTTCACTAATGAGCTCTCGTGCCTAACAAAGGAGGGGAGTTAACTAGTGAAATCGGGCATTGTGCCGCAGGGTCAGATCAAATACCCCATAGCCTGTGACGAATGGCTGCTGTATAGACTCTGCATCGGGAAACTGTGTGGACTTTTTTCAGGATTTGCATTAAATCAGCGCTAGACTGGGCTTTAATTCTGTGGCCCATATATTTCCCAAAGCAGTGTATTTGTTATCTGCATCTGTACTATCTGTATCTGTATCTGTTTAGTGCTCCAGATATCCATATCTCTATCTGGATTTAAGTGGGAGTGTCCTAAACTGGAAGGGTTTTTTTTTTAAAATATGAACTCTACCACTCTGCCTCCAGAAACACTAGAAAGCACTTGGAAAAGAACAGGGCTAGAAATGACAGCAGTGACAGCATGGCTCTGACAGTTCCTCAACCTCAGCTACATCACTCCAGTAAACAACTGGTCTCAACTAGAGATGTGCGCAAGACTGTTTTTTTATGCCGATATTTTAAAAAAACAGTAACTGACATTTTCTAATTTAACTAATTTAGTTGGTTCTAATCTCAAAATATAAACAAACAACCCTGCCCAGGCAGTTACTAAAGATGAATGAAAGCCCATCATAAATGCATCGAGCAGCACCACACGTTAATGTTAATGAACATTTGTCTTTATTTGTTCCGCAAGCTTCCTATCTAACCACTCACTCGCAACTTCTGAAAGTAAAAACAAGAAAAACAAAAACCAGATCCCCTGTGAAAGTTTCTGGCAAGTTTTCTAAAAAAAAAAAAAAAAAAAAGAATAATGCACTATTAGTGGCTATATACTTGGCGAAAAAAGTTCCATGTAGCACCCTAAATTATCGTGGGGGAAACCCTTAATTGTTCCATGTAGAACCCTATAACATTGGTTTTCCCATTTATAAACGGTTTCAAGTAGAAGCTCACTAGAAATATAGAATATTCAAAGACCTTTTGAGGAACACCTTTTTCTACACACTTAAAAAAAAAGTAAAATCTGGAATGATTTGTTGTTGGTTTTTTTCCTTAAAGAATCTGTGTAGAACCCTACATTAGTAGATTTCCCATTTATAAAACCATTTCAAGCAGAACCTCATTAGAAAGATTAGAACTGTTGAGCATCCAAAGAATCCTGGAGGAACCTTGTTTTCTAAAGTCTAAAAAAAAAAAAGGTTAAATCTTTAATGATTTTTTGGTTTGTCTCGTATAGAGTCTATATAGAACAACAATGGCTTTCTTATTTGTAAAAGATTTCAAGTAGAACATCATTAGAAAGTTAGAAGTTTTGACCATCCAAGGAACCTTTGGATCTTTGGTTTGTCCCTAAAAGGTTCTGTATAAAACCCTACAATAATACACCAATAGTTTTTTTTTTTTTTTCATTTATAAAAGGTTTTTGGTAGAACCTCATTAGAAAGATAGGCCGCTCAAAGAGCGTTTGAGGAAACTTTTTTCTGAATGACTTGTTAGTTTGTCCTTTAAATGTTCAATGTAGAACCCTACCACAATTGCTTTCTCAGTTATAAAAGGTCTCATGTAGAACCTCATTAGAAAGAGAGAACTGTTCAATATTTAATCTGGAATGGTTCTTTGGTTTGTCCCTTAAATATTCTGTGTAGAACCCTGAACTGAAGATCTCCATATCAAAGAGGCTTCCAAGCAAAACGCCTTGAGGAACCTAAGAACTCTAGATAAGGTTTATTTAAAGAACCATTGAGGAACTCTTTTTTTTTTTTTTGAGAGTGTAATTGGGTTTAAAGATGTTCTGGTGCCAAAGGACACATTTCTACTGTGAAAATCTTTTCAGGAACCCAGGAACTTTTACAGAAACCTTTTCAGGAACCCATGAATTTTTCAAGAACCTTTTCAGGAGCCTTGGAACTTTTAAAGGAACCTTAGCTACATTTGTTCAGGCAAGAAAAAAAACAGAAATGATTTCCTTGTTTTACTATAGCATGTCTCCAAATTCCTTTTATACCACATGAATTTGTCGATGAAACGAATTAAATAATGTCAATTTTTAGCTATTTTTAGTTATATTTAAAGCTGTGGATTGTTGGAAACAAGTTAGTTCCTGTTAATACTTGCGTTATAGCTGGTCTGAATAATCATTCCCTCACCAGCCTCTCCCTGTCTTGACAATAAAAAGGCAAAAAAAAAACAAAAAACACACAGCTTCTCTTGTAATGGAGAAACCTGAAAGTTCTGTTCTGAAGACTTTCTCATGGTAGAAAATGTACTGACTGTTACAAAGCACTGATGCCTGAGACTTCTTCTATGTCTCCTCACATAAAACGTCACCATATCAATGACTAGGCTTTTTCTTTGTTTTTCTTTGTTCAGCAACAGTTTTTGTTCATTTTTAGTCTTGAATCTGCCATACAAGTCCCTATGAATTAGCTGTCAGTACATTTGCCTTGCAGCCGGAACTACTGTCAGAGCTGCCGTTATAGAAGATTAATCAACACCTTCTGACCAATCACAATCGAGAATTCAAAATCGCTGTTGTATAAATCACTATAAAGAGCAACACAACTTCACTCGCAACAAGAATTTCATTTGAAGGGCGCTCGTAGACTCGCCTGCCGTTTGAACAGTAAACTCTGTGAGCGCCTTCAGAATGCGCAAGCCTCATTGAAATTCATCGCGTCAGGAGTTTATGCTTTCCTCCTGTCGTATCTGAGAGTCGCAGACATGCCAGATAGAGTTGAGACAGTCGAGTCTGAGAACAGGAAAGAAAGATGAAGAGGGAGAACGGTGAAATATGTGGCGCTGACGGAGAACGCCGAGTGGACCTTGAGGTGACAGACAGCTCAAGGAGGAAGTAGGGGGGGAAGTTTATCTGCGCAGATTATCAAGGAGGGGAGCCGCTTTGACAGCGCACCCCTTTGGGTGGGAGTTATTTATCGAGCCGAAAGTGGAGGCAAGTCTCTTTTTTTTTTCCTGATGGAGGAGAAGAAGGAGGGGGAGATGTTGAGTGGTTCACAGGCATGAGCCAATTGCAGAGAAACATGGTGGCAGTGCCTGAAAGATGGGCTTGAGAATGAACAGTGAGGGATGAGTGCTGGCACGGGCTGCTGAGCTGAGATTGAAATTGCAGTGTATGTGAGTGTGTGTGTGCTGAAAATAGCAGAGGATTCTTCTCAAACCATAGGGAAATGGACGCAGTCACAAACACACTGCTGGGGAGAATCTCCCTAAAGGTTATAACACAAAGATCTTAGTAATAAGCTAAATATGATATTATATGGTGCAAACAGTGCTCATGTTTACATCGGAAGATTTTCATCATTCCATTGCGAACTGCAAATTCTGAATGAACAATTCATAAAAACAGCCTACACTGCTGAAGATCTCTGATTACCTGAATGTCACATGCAATCTGAACCTAATTTAATGGCCATGCAAGGTGTCAGCGTCTTATCAAGTGTTTATCAGAATGTAAGAATGAGCCAGTGTTTGCTAGTCTGAGGTCTTATGTGTTAAATGATGTCAGTCTCAGCAAAATCTCTGCTGCTTCCAGTGTTCTTATTGAAAAGACAGCAGGAGAGACATTATGCGAAACATTATTAGATTCTCTTCCCCAAATCCAACCTCACAATTGTTTTTTTTTTTTTAATCTTGTAAAAACATGCAGTATGAAATTGTTTGTTCACAGAATCTGCTTTTTTTGTGGTTGTTAAATTGGTTGTTGTGTAATACGATGAAAACACGTACAGAATGTAAGGTGATGGTGAAGGAAATTTTTGTCTTTAATGGATTATTAAAGGAGAAGGTTAATAATAATGCTGAGTGTAAGAAGAGTTCCCTGCTTTCCTCCACCTGACTCCACCCCCTCTGCTGAAACTATATATGCCATGCGAGCTTATTTTTAGAGTAACAAGAGAAACAAGAGACAGATACTTTTCATGGTACATTTTTAGAAAAAAAAGGATACTAATCTGTACATTTCCTTGTCACTGAGATGATCCACTTACCTTTTGTGCCTTTAATATGTAATGTGATATAGGGTATACTTTAAAAAAAGATTTAAGGTACAGAACTGTTTTTAGAGTAAAGCTTTAAAGGTAGATTATATGGACCTTTCTATGTTAAAGGTACCACCCCAGTGACGTTTTGTCCTCCTTTTTCTAAGATTACAAAAATGTGATTCAGTTTTTCTTAGGTATTATTGAAATTATATGGTTATTACAACTAAAGAAACACTCTTTTTTTAAATGGATTATAACGTTTGATTGGATTCGGATTGGCCTACTTTAATTTACTTTTTCTGTTTATCAAAGTTACTCATTCTGTATTATTGTTGGTAACACTAATTGCTGAACCAAAAGTCCAGAGGGTGGAGTCGGACCTGATCCAGCTCCTCCTACCTGGGCGGAGTTGAGCCAGGGGGTTGAGACCCATCTGTGTTTCAGGCTGGATAAGTGGGTTTGTTGTTGCAGCGTCTCATGGGTTAGGGGTTAGGGGTTAGGCTATTAGGAGGAGTTGGATCAGGTCCAGCTCCATGCCCTGGACTTTTGGTTCTGCTGCGAGAGCTCTCTCGATTATTGGGCTGCATGTAAATATGGTGATTATTTTGTGCCGACTTATCTCTAATTAAATTACATATCACACAGAAGAGTCATTTGAAACACAGTGAATTATATGAAATATTTCAGTCTGTTTTAAACATTTTTTCCCGCACCACCTCAGCTGTTTATGGTGGACAACGCAGCGGACGACTGGAGGATAGCCATGACGTACGAGCGCATCTTCTTCATCTGCCTGGAAATCCTGGTTTGCGCCATCCACCCCATCCCAGGCAAATACACCTTCACGTGGACAGCACGCCTGGCCTTCTACTACACGCCGTCCAAGACGGACGCCGACGTGGACATTATCCTGTCCATCCCCATGTTCCTGCGCCTCTACCTGATCGCCCGCGTCATGCTGCTGCACAGCAAGCTCTTCACGGACGCGTCATCACGCAGCATCGGCGCCCTCAACAAGATCAACTTCAACACACGCTTTGTCATGAAGACCCTTATGACCATCTGCCCAGGCACCGTGCTGCTCGTCTTCACCATTTCCCTGTGGATCATCGCCGCCTGGACTGTCAGGGCGTGCGAAAGGTGTAGCAGCTCATCGCACACTCACACAAACACACACATACACTATTTAGGCTGGGTTTACACTCCAACACATACGGTTACCGTTCGTATTTGTCATCGCACCCTGCAGCGTAGCAGAGTGGCATTAAAATTCTGTTTACGTTCCTCGCTAGAAAGAGCAGCGCTAATTAAAACAGCATTGATTGGGCCTACAGCGGTGACACATCTGCTGTTGGAAAACAGTAGCATGTTCTCTTGTCAGTGTTTTTTTTATTATCAGATAAGGGACTGCAATCTAATTTAGCCTTTCCTTGGCTCCTTGAGGGACGCTGTCAAAGTTACAGGCACCTTCACACAAAGAGGAACATGTTATAGTGCTATTCACTATATACTGTATAAAAACACTGCTTCTCTATATGACTCCTGGGAATTCCTGCACTGCAGATATCTGTTTCTATTTTCCTACACCTGACTCATCTAATGAAAGGTTTGACAATTACCCGATTAAGATAATTAGGACTACAGCAGAGGTGCTGTGCTGCTACAGAGAGAAAATGTCACACATTCGGAAGTGTGAGTCACAGCACTGAGGGGCTCTCCTAAGTATTCTGTCTGCTTGGGAAAAGTATGTACATTGCGGTGTTTCTAGTTTATTAGGTATACTGATATAATAGCTAATAAACAGCCACCTTAAAACATTCACTTGAATGGGAAAGAATCTGGGATGGTGGAAAAGGAATTTGTGAAGGTGTATGTTTTTCGTAGCAGTTCCTTTTGCTTTCTGCCAAGTTCATCAAATTATCCAAAAAAAAAAAAATTGTGAGGGGCTGCTAGTTATTAAATCTCCCTCACACCAGACTTGCCTCACTTTTGTCTTTATGTTGCCCACAGTTATTAAAAAACAAGCCTACTATCTTGCTAACATGTTCACTGAAGCTCCACGAACGTCCGTCTAGTAGAGTCTGTCCATTTTTGCTAATGTCTTTACCTACAAGGCAGTTGGCTCTTTTTTACTAAGGGACGAGACTTGCTATCTTATGAATATTTCAAGCAGTGGTCTGTTTTTGGCTCTCTGACCACTATGTTTCCTCTAAAATCACATCCAAGCAGTTCAGTTCAATTCAATTCTATTTTATTTGTATAGCACTTTTAACAATGGATACTGTCACAAAGCAGCTTTGCAGAAATATATAAATTCCAGATATAAATTTTAAATGTATCAGTTTATCCCTAATGAGCGTGCCAGAGGCGGCGGTGGCAAGAAAAAAACTCCCTGAGACTTTGTGAGGAAGAAAACTTGAGAGGAACCAGACTCCCACCGCACAGACAGTGCGATTATAAATAAATCCCGTCTCTAACTGTGTGCTACATGGTCAAAAAGTGCTATTGTGTAACCAGGAAATTCATTTTAGTTTTAACATGAAGTCTATTTTGTTGTTATCAACTGTTCACTGATGGAGACTTGAGTGCAGTCCTAAAGCTATCATAGCAACTGTAGTCCTAAGCCATCATAGCAAAGCTGTTTGTATCAATTGCAGTCCAAAGCCATCTTCATGGTTTCTAAGTGGTACCATCCACAGTAATCTCACGTATCTTTAGGCTGTCCATGTGGGGACATCCTCAGCAGCAGCGAGTGATTTCCAAGTGATGAGAAGTCCAACCAGAAGTAGAACTGGAGAGAAGAAGGGGTCAGGATCACTGGTACCTCAGGAGTACCATGTGTAGCTTGACAGAGAGAGAGAGAGAGAGAGATTTTCAGGACTCAGATTATTAGGTATGCTTATTGTTGTGTAATGGTTAAGGACAATGTACATTGTGTGCAGAGTGCAAGCAGGGACTCCGGCAAGACCAGCATATGACAGCATAACTAAAAGGGAGAGCCAGAAGGTAACACAGACATGAGGGCACCCTGGGACATAAAGCGGCCAGCCACTCCACCGTCTACAAACCTGAGTAAAGGCGCAAGAGTGGGGGGGGGCGACAGCATCCAAACATCCCAGTTCACCAAAACGCTCTATGCCCATGAAACCTCCAGATCTTTACTACTCCAGACCTTTACCTAGGAAAAATCAGTATGGTTGCTGCTTTAGCATGTAGCGTGTGTTTGCAGTGTAGCGTAGCTATTCATTTACCTGGCATTTTCTTTATAGGGTAGCTACAGCATAGCCAAGTGTCAGCTGGTGTATAGACAACATTTCACCTGAGCTGTGTGTCTCACCCACTCCGAGTATGGAGGATTATATTTGGCAAAAACTTGGTATTTTCTTGTGTTGTTTTTTTGATGTGATATTATTGAAGCTTAATAATTCACTTATTGGCTTCTTTGTATTTATGAACAAGTGACAACTTCCATTAATGTTCTATATAGTTGTAAATCATTCAGCCTTTTTCTTAATTTTATACAAATTAGTTAGTATGGTCACATGACAAATGCAAATGACTGGCTCTTGTAAATTCCTCAGAGAAGTTCTATGGCACAGGATATTGTCCTGTCAGTGTCGTTCAATTCGCTACTCTAACAAATTCAGTTCTTACGTGTGTCCAGGCTCCAATCAAAAATGGAAGGAAAATTTAAAATCATGATACTCTTTAAATGCATATGCACAAATGCATATGCACAAACAGTAGCTGCTACAAGAGACAAACTTGGAGCAACACCAATGACTTGCTACACACAGGGTTAGTCACAGCACCTGTAACTGAAGCAGAATGCATCTTATAGTCTTGAAAATATGTTAAGCCATACTTCGACCAAGTTTTGAAGTAGCCCTGAACTCACAAACTCCTTTGAGCATCTGACCAATCATAGCTTTTGACCAATCATAAGCAAATAATTAGAGGATTATAATGTGGTACCTGTGAAATTTTAGCCATAGAACTTTTAGCCAGCATGCTAAGCTAACTACCTAGCTAAGTTAGATAACTAACGATTACAAATGCAAGCTAGTTTACTAGCATAGTGCTAGCTAGCTAGAGTTAAGGAGTTAAGAGAGTTAAGATTAGAATGGGAGGAGCACCAAAACATTTTAAACAATGTATTATTCTACAGATTTTTAATAGCTTAAAATGACATTTTAAGGAACGGACAGTGCAGGGGTTCTCCAGTGGGAGTGAGAATAAGTGTGTATGGCTCTGTCTCCCTGTCACGCCTCGCAGTCTGGAGCGTTTCTCAAGTTTCATTCCTGGAGGTGCTTTGCGAACGGTCATTTAGGGAACAACCTGTTTAACAGTACGCTTGGAAAACTAGGACAAACGCCTGTCGGGTCACCCTGACGCTTCAGTTTTCAAAGCACACAAACTTGTGATTGGATTAACACAATCTGATGCTACAGATGGCAGCTCATATCTGTGGCTTGCATATTAAACGTTTTAATATAAGCTCTCTGATTAGCTCTTTTTTTTTTCAGTGTAGCTGCATTCATTATGAGGGAAAAATCTGATCCTCGATCTTAAATCAATATGGTCCAGTGAGTGAACGTTGCTGAAGTGCATTGCTGCCACCTAAGAAGAAAAATCCCTATCAGTATCTCATTAATTTGAGAAAAGTTACTTTTCTACTAGCAGAAAATATCTCATTAAATCTTCTTGTTATTGTGAGAAAATGTCTCCTTATTACCAGAAGACATTGCAGTACTACAGGAGAACATCTCTTTTACAAAAAAGCATCTCATTATTACAAGAAAACATCTCATTATTACAAGAAAATTTCTTGCTATTATGAGAAAACATCTTGTTACTACAAGATAACATCTTGTTGCTATGAGATAACATCTCTTTATTACAAGAAAACATCTTATTTTTTACAAAAAAGTCTAGTTACTGCAAGACAACATCTCATTACGAGGAACCATCTCACTACTACAAGAAAACATCTTGTCACTATGAGAAAACATCTCATTATTATAAGAAATCTTCTCATTGTTATGAGAAAAATATTTTATTTTTATGAGAAAGCATCTGATTATTACAAGAAACCATCTTATTATGAGAGAACATTTCGTTATTACGAGAAAAAAAAAAAACTCTTATGAGAAAACATTTTGTTACAACAAGAAAACATCCCTTTATTAGAAGGAAGCGTCCTGTTACTATGAGATAACATCTCGTTACTGCGAGATAACATCTTGATGCTACAAAATCATCTCGTTAATATGAGAGAAGCATCTTACTTGATGTTTTCTTGTAATATCAAAATGTTTTCTTGTAATAACGAGACATTTCTTGTAGTAAAGAGATGATTTCTCATAATCAAAAGATGACTTCTTGTAGTTACGAGATGTTTTCTCATAATAATGAGATGTTTTCTTCTAACAACGAGATGCTTTCTCATAAAAATGAGGTGTTTTCTTGTCGAAACAAGTTACACTGCTCTTGTAATAACGAGATACTTTTCTTGAGATGCTGAGGGGGATTTCTTTCCTTGAGGACAGTAAAGTGCTTCTGTAGAATGGAAACTTCAATTAGTTTTGTAGATTTTTAATAATGTGTGTTCATCATGCGCATGCTATAGGTACCACGATAACCAGGATGTAACCAGCAACTTCCTAGGAGCCATGTGGTTGATCTCAATCACTTTTCTAACCATCGGATACGGGGACATGGTCCCTAACACGTACTGTGGCAAAGGGGTCTGTCTCCTCACCGGGATTATGGTGAGTCTGCCGCTCACGGTTCAGTGTATATTTTGTGTGTAGATTACTGATACACTGCTGTAGTGTTATAAAATACAGTGGACAGAGTGATGTTGCTGTTTATTTTGCAGTAGGAAATCAAACCCAAGGCAATATTTAATATTTTGGGGGGGGGGGGGGGGGGGGGGGGGGGGGGGGGGGGGGGGGGGGGGGGGGGGGGGGGGGGGGGGGGGGGGG
>CM075019.1:19653756-19675078 GCA_037576675.1 Pangasius sanitwongsei | reverse complement strand
TTTTTTTTTTGTTTATTTTATTTATAAACTGTTTTTTTTTTTTAAAATAATGTGGACTTTTTTTTTTTGGTTTTTTTTTTGCATTTGTAAAAAAAACCCAAGGCAATTTTTAATTTTTACCCCCCCCCCCCCCCCCCTTCCCCAGGGTGCTGGTTGCACTGCTTTGGTGGTGGCCGTGGTCGCAAAAAAACTGGAATTAACCAAAGCCGAAAAACATGTACATAACTTTATGATGGATACACAGCTGACAAAAAGAGTGAGTAAATTCAATTCAGTTCAGTTTTATTTGTATAGATGTTGTCACAAAGCGGCTTTCCAGAAATGTGCTATATACCAGTGAACTGTACAAATAAAAGGTTTCGACTCTGAGCTTTCTGAATGGAAAATCCTCATTTAAAAGTTCTCCCAGTCAGAGAAACCACACACTTTAGAGTGCTAGAAGGAACCTACAGTAGGTATCAAGGTGGGATGTAAATGTAACCCTTTCATGCTTAATGTCCACACTTATGGACAGTCAATTTAAACCGCTTTTTTACATTTTAGGAAAATAAGATCCAAATCACTTGAGAGCATTACTGTAATCTTTACTATATATTTAAAAAAAAAAATTTTTTTTTTGTGTCAGACTCCACTGAACACCTTTTTTAACCTTTTTAACAGTCCTAAACAGTCTGAAAATGTTCAGACATTAAATTTTCTATAATTTTGGTCTTCAGCACTACATATTGACTTGAATGTTAAAAATGTTGGACATTGGAAGATTTTTTTTTTTAGTATTTCAAGCATACTGTTTTAGCCTTTTTAACTCATGGACGATCCATTTACGTTTAAGTGATAATTAGAATCAAAATTCATATATCATGCAATTTTAAGTAAAAATCTAAAGAATCTGGATATGCATATACATAAGTTATGCATGAAAGGGTTAAAGTGAAAGTCAGTTAAAAATTCAACTTGCAGGATTTCCAACTTCTCCTTATGTAATTGTTAGTATTACGCTAGAGCTATGAGGCTAATGAAAGCTAACAAGTCATGAAAGTCTGTCTCACCCAGAAACCACAGCGCTGCAGTGCGAGTAACCGTGTATTCCCTCTACCTCAGGTGAAGAACACTGCTGCAAACGTTCTCAGGGAGACCTGGCTCATCTACAAGAACACCAAACTGGTGAGGAAGATGGACCACGCCAGAGTCAGGAAGCACCAGAGGAAATTCCTCCAAGCCATTCACCAGTACGTACTGTCCTTGTACCAGTGTTTCACATGTCAGTCTGCAGTTGCGTCTTCTCTGTGACCGGAACTCCGTTCTGAGCTCTGAATTGTTTGACACCTGTAGCGCAGGGTAACAGCGATGGTGGAACAGACGAAGCATTGTTTCTAAAGGACAGCTTTATTTCAGTATCACCGCTGTTGATTATTAAAATTTCGGCGTTTGGACAGGACAGTGGCCACCAGTTCTGTGCTGGGGGTTTATTTTCTGTACGGGGTTGTGTTTTCTCTGCTCTGGCACACTCATCGGGTATTTTTAAGGGGTTTCACGAGCTGAATGAGTTGTTAGGCTTGAAATTTTATGAGCATTCTGTAGAAGACTGTCCTGACCCACAGTACCTGGTTTTAAATCCGAGCCCAACTCCGACGAGCACCAACTGGAGACTAAATAAAGTCCAACAGCTCTAATGATGTGCAGCGATGTAGTGATAGCTGTTGTCAGATCATCCGTAAACAAAATGAAAAAAATAATTATAGAAATAGTCATTTTAGAACATTTCCACACATTTGGCTTTTGATTGCACTGAATTTTAGCTGCTCACCCAAATGTAACTGATTTACTTCTTTTAAAATCTGGGTTTTTTTTCTATATACTATAACTTGGACCATCCTGCCGACAATGCCAGTGACTCCAGCATGTTAGGCTGAAATCGAGGTGTATTCCCATGATTTAACACCAACAAGTTAATAAAAGTAGTGGCGAAAGATAAAATATGGCGAAATGCACAACAAAATCAGTTAAAGGTGTGAGAAAACTTAGTTCATTAATCTTCAGTAGATGCTTTATCCTGGTCAGGGTGGTGTTAGATTCAGCGCCTATTCCAGGAATACTGGACGGCAGATGGGAATACATCCCGGATTGGACGCCGGTCCATTGCAAGGCATCATGCAAACACACATTCACTCAGTCATTCACACTTGGGGCAATGCAAAGTAGTTAAACCGCCCACATGCATGGGAGGTGGGAGGAAACTGGAGAACGTGGAAGAAACCCATACGGATAGAACATGCAAAACTCCGTACAGGCAGTAACCCGAGCTCAGGATCGCACCGGGGACCCTGGAGCTGTGAGGCGACAACGCTCACCACCATGCCGTCCCTCTAAGAAACCTAATACTCATCCCAATCCTGAGAAATACCTGAGAAATAATGTCAGAATCGGACTGTTTCCACCTACGCAGTTATATCACGCTCTATCCGGTGAGTTCGAGCCGAGAAAACACACAGGACTGTTGGAGTTACTTAGCAAGAACTCAGAGTAAACTTGGCACAGAGTCAGTAACCTTAAAGCTTTTTACATATCAGTCTTCCACAGTGTTACCAGTGAGCGTGCACTTCCCACAGGCCTGTCTGGACTAAAAAGTCTTTTTAGTGGAAAATGCCCGTTGGCCATGTGATATGCTCCATTTCTACTCTTAATTTGTGCTCAGAAATCTCAGTGGGAGCCTGAAAGTGACTTCGAACGTGTAAATCCTGCATTAGTCCCACTGTTTAGCACCAACACTCACTTTGCTTGACATTTATAGGACATCTAAAAGCAGCGGCGCACCCTGTAAATGTCACTCTGTTAACTTGGCAGATCGGGGATGGAAGAAACAGATCGTGCGTTTGTGTATATGTGTGTGTGAATCTGTGCATGTACTTTATTTAGGTTTGAGTAAGAGAACTGAAACATTAATTATACGCAACGTTCTCTTTTAAATCTTAGTAAGGAAGCCGGACTGACAAGCACTTGAAGTGAAAATAAAGGTGGATCGGGAATAGGGAACATTTTTTTGAGAACATTCCGAACGTCCTGAGGCTCGTCCCGTCCTCCCTTTCTCCTTTCTATTCATGAGGGACGCTGTTCACCTCCCTTCAAACACACACTAACACATTTTCTCTCTCTTTTTCTTTCCATGCTCTTTGATTCCTTTTTCTTTCCTCTCTCTCTCTCTCTGTCTCTCTCTCTCTCTCCATCTGTCACTTTTTTCTTGCTTTTTAAAATCTGTTCATTCATCTCTTGTCTTCTGTTCATCTGCCATGCACTACTGGCTTTATGTTTAACTTGATATTATCAGCAAAGGAAACACTGTGGGATTGTAAATGATTTATATATGAAGTTTACTGTGTCTCCTCTGACCCTCATGACAGACGTTTAAATCCACTGTGCAAATTTATGCACTTTATCTTGTTGTCAGTGTAGTATACATTCTAACAGTATGGTAAAATGGTAAAAAAAATAATAAAATAATCACCTTATGACACCTGAAGTCATTTTCACAATACGCTATCTAGTGTATTTGTGGTGGTCTGGGAAAGCCATTCACAAGGTGAATTTTTTAGCGAAAGTTACAGTAGTTTAAAGTGAAAAGGAGAAAATTGCATTCAATAACTGAAAAACACAGATGCACTGCTTGTCTAAAAGCAACTGAATTTAATTTGAAATTAATTTAACTGGCATCCCGTCCAGGGTGCGTGCCCATCTTGCGTCCAGTGTTCCTGGGATTTATCGGTCACTAAAGGTGAATAAAAATAAAACATATAAAAATAATAAAATATATATGACCATGAAGACTTTGTGAAAATCTTTATACCCACCTTTATTAACAGCATACAGACGTTTATTAAACTATTTTCTTATCTGCCATGATTTTTATAAGAAAATAAATATAACATAAAAATATCTTTACATTGTTTTAGTGAAATTCACAGTATATACAGTACATATACAGTATGTTTTCTTAAAGTAGACTTGTCAGTGTGTGTTATAGGCACCCAATTTTGATCACAACCGGATTTCTCGGCATTTTTGTCTGTTTTCTGGCCAGAATTTAGCCGCTGTAAAAGCCGAAGGGTTTTGACAGCCCGCCATGAATCACAACATAGATAGGTTTTCTCACAGATTACCTGCAAAACAACAGTACTGCATTTAAAAGCCTTTGGAAAATTGTAAAATTGCATTTTTTCACGAATACACTGAAAATGATTAGGTACAAAGTATAATAAAATGTCCATTCGTCCACTTGTTACTGTGAGTAACCATAAAATCACTAACAGTTCCCATAATATCTCATGACCTAATTAATCATAATATTAATAATATATAAGCATATTTGCATAGCGAATTTTAGATATCTCTGTAATGCTTTAGTCTCATTTGCAAATTCTGTACCAGATTAAAACAATAGTGAAGTCAAAAATGAAGTCAACCAGGCAAAATATTTCTGGTGTCCATAGTTTGCTTCTTTAGCTTTGCAAAAGAGCTACGAGGCTAATGTTAGTATGTGGTTAGGTTAGCACAAATAGCATGCGTAAGTGATCACCTCAAACAGCTTTGCTCAGTTCTTCAGCATCTCAGACTGACTTGCTGGTGGGGTTTCAGACCACAGTTTCAGACCTATGTATAAAAATGATCAAAAGTGCTAAAACTGTTGGTCAGGAGCTAAAACCAGTTGTAGCTGTTTGGTGTCAGATTCAGGTAGAAGGAGGAATTGTCTATAAAGCTTAATTCATATAATAATTTCATTTGTATATGTATTGTCCTGAATACAGACTTGGATTTTATAGATCTGTTAAATAATATTTTGAGTAGGGATGCATTGATAGAAATACAGGTACTGTGTAACATCGTGTCTGATATTGTGCTCATTTACTTGTAGTCGTGAAAAATGCTCTGATACCACGTAATCCTGTGTGAGCTGAGTGTACCTTGCTACACTAATGAACAGACGACATAAAATGACAGCAATCCGGATGTATTTCCTGATTAATGGTAGCAATCAAAGTATAGCAGACAGCAAACTGTGCTCTATAAAATTATCAGGTGGAGGAACTACAGCATCTTCCTGTAATACAAGTAACTTGATAAAACATCTTTATAGCATTTAAACAGTATCTTTAATAGCAGTGAAGCTGCTGCATGTGGGAGCACTTCACTTCTGCGAGCACTGAGACATGCATGCTTCATTAACACAGACAAAAACAGAGCTAAATAAAATGTTCCGTGCCTTGGTCTGAAAGAAGAGGTAAGGACACGTCCCTAGTTTTGATTTCGACACAAATTCTGCACAATGCTAAACTTTTAGCAATATTGGCCTCATATAGCCTATATAATTTAGCAATATTAGCCTCATAAATATAATATAGCCCCTGTGCAAAATTAAAGAAGTAAACTTCAGACACCAGACATGTTTCAGCTGATAGACTACATTTGGGGTACGAGGAGATATTTGTGTGAATTTCTTTTTTGGATAAATTGTTCCTTTAAAGTCGGCTGCATATGACATGACAGATTCTGGAGAGATAAACAGCTGAACAGCTGACAGCCACTTAGCGTTAGCATTCCATTTCCAACCCATTTTTTTTTATTAGCCACCTTCTGTACTGCTCATTTATTATGTAAAGCTGCTGCTGGTTTATTCAATGTCATGCAAAGTTATGCTAAACCTGACGGACTGTCGTTCTGCTACAGGACAGGTTTAGACCTCTTTAGGAAGTCAACTGTCATAGGTTAGTAGGAGTTGCTGCAAGGTGCACACACACACACACACACACATACACATGAAACAAGATTAATGAGCTTGGTTTCATTCTGCAGTTTTCTGTCTGGGAAAAAAAAATAAATTTCTGTCCTCCTTGAGACATAGTGAGAGAGAGAGTGTGTGCGTGTGTGTGTTTATACTAATCGATATGGCTAGCCAGTGTGTATGTATTAGCCTTATGCACCCCTTCCATGATTCCTGGTAATGGCCTTTGTGTAAAAAAAAAAAAAAAAGAAAAGAAAAGCCTTTTGCCTTAGATGTCATGCTGAATGTACATGCTAGCTCCTCATTTGCAATAAATGTAAATTACAGCATGCTAATTAGAGGCTATTAGCATTCACCTTGTGCTAGTCATGTTAGCCTTCTTGATTTTATTTATTTAATTTTCTTTGCCTACATCCCACACACTTACACACAGCAGCAGACCACTGTAGTGTAAATCTTTTCAGATTAAAACACCTTAACACACCTTTTCATCCTTGCAACTTCTAGACTTCTACACTTTTAAACTATTGCTAAATATTTTGATGCATCAATGCCCACGCCACATTAGCAGGAAAAAGACTAAGCTAATTAGATTGAACCAGTGCACATAATCTAACGCAAGTCTGTGGAGAGATGTCTTTACTATGATTATGTTATGATTATGATTATGTTCAACTAATTTTAACCAAATTTGCTTTGTTACTGATGTCATAATTGTCTACATATCTCAGGTGATATATATCTGCACTGTTGATAATTTAACTGAGTTAAACTGTTGAACAAGATATGATAAGATAAACAAGGTATACTTTGTGACATAAAATCACAAAGCATAAGATTTGTGTAAAAAAAAATGCTGTACAGCAACCTATTCATCATAATAACATAACATAATGTAACATAATGTTAGCTACAGTTAAAGCTCAAACCTGGTTACGTCATGATAAGCACAGTCTACAAAAAATCCAGTCACACAACTAACAAATATTAAGAACATCAAGTAAGAACTGTGATCGAGTTAGGAAGAAGCTACACGGTATTATTCAGTATTCTTTACAATAATGTTGTCAACCGTAAACAACTACAGGCCTATTGATGTGCCATTAGTTCTGATTGGTGACTGGGGTAATCCTGTTATAAGCAGGTGCTGATTCATGATTCATTTCCATCCAGATTGTCAATAGCTCTACTTGGACAGGACTAGATTCTCTGGATGACATCTGCTGTAAAACGTTTCACATCCAGACAGCAGTTTCATTAATGCAGGATGTGTACGTTTCTGCAGGTTATTTTTCCTGAGAACCACAATGTTTTCCATTACACATGGTCATATGTTGTTTTATACACTATATGGCCAGACGTATGTGGACACCTGAGTATTGAACATCCCATTCCAAAACCATGGGCATTAATATTGAATAGTTCCCCTATTACTGCTGTAACAGCCTCCACTCTTCTGGGAAGGCTTTCCACTAGATTTTGGAGCGTGGCTGTGGAGATCTGCCTGTTCAGCCACAAGCGCTCAAGAGATCAGACGCTGATGACAGGTGAGAAGACCTGGTGCGTAACCGTCATTCCAATTCATCCCAAAGGTGTTCAGTACAGTTGGGTTCAGGTTTCTTCCACACCACCCTTGGCAAACCATGTCTTCATGGATCTCTCTTTGTGCACAGGGGCATCGTCATGCTGGAACATGTTTGGGCCCCTTAGTTCTGGTAAAGTTAAATACAAAGGCATCCTAGACACTTGTATCCTCCAACTTTGTGGCAACAGTTTGGGAAGGACCCATTATATGGGCGTGATGGTCAGGTGTCCACATACTGTTGGCCATATAGTGTATGTATTAGTGGTTTAAATACAGAGAACATTTACAATTATTTGAATTTATCTGGCAGCATCTAACATTATATGATTAAAGAACTGACAGAAATACAACCTCTCGTTTATTAAACGCTAAAAGTTACTTCATATT
This sequence comes from Pangasius sanitwongsei, assembly GCA_037576675.1. Classification (NCBI taxonomy): domain Eukaryota; kingdom Metazoa; phylum Chordata; class Actinopteri; order Siluriformes; family Pangasiidae; genus Pangasius; species Pangasius sanitwongsei. The sequence goes on along the minus strand of CM075019.1, from coordinate 19,667,333 downwards.
GGGGCATATGTGATTACAAAGTGGCTTTATACCTGTATCTGTCATTATAATAGCCCATTTAATCAGCATGTGGGAGCATGCTTTTCAAATTTTGCTATTTCTGATACATACGCTATGCAGCTAAATACAGTAAATCAGGAGTAAGATTATCACAGCACTACAGAGTTGGCCAAAAATAAGTAGGCAATTTGGTCAGGATGGAAATAAAATCACAGAGGAGCACCTGCAAAAGATGGAATTACCCCAGGTCCATGTGTAAAGCAAATCCTGCACAAATAGGGCCAGTGTCTGTTTTTCTCCCTCCATCCCTGAGAAAATACATTCTGCGTTAATCATTTTCGTGTAGTTTGGGTAGATATCTCTGTAAGTTTACAAGGAAATCTAGGTGCTGTTTTCAGTCATCTTGTTTCATATGTATGCGGAGATTATTTAAAAATGATATAATAATGATAAATGGTAATTTTTTTTGTTACTCTAATCGTTCATGTCATATAGAGTGTGGAATTTCAGCTGCAGCGCTGGTCCCGAAGTCATCCTTCACTGCACAATCCGGTGTTTTCCCTGCTCTAACACAGCTGACTCAACTCATCAGCTCATTAACAAGCCCTTCAGGACGTTAAAATGTGTGTGTCAGCGCAGGGAAACACTAAAATCCGCACTGAAACAGGGACCAAATTGCAGAACACTGCTATACGTTATTGTTTTGGACTGTTATTTGCTTAAATGGGTTTTGATTAGAGGTTTTATAGTCTTTTTTTTTTTTTTACAAGGCTTCTGATATATTTAGCAGTGTTTTACAGATATACTTGGCATTTGGTTCTGAAATGGCTTTGAAATTAAGAGCCCTGTTTCAGCAATTCTGTTTATGTAATTGAATGCTAAAAGTTCAGCAGTCAAAATTAGGTCAGAAACATGAATTATGAATGTGTCTCCTTTTTTTTAATTCTGTAACACTGAGCCAGATTTAACTGAACTGTTTCTTTAAGGCAGTTGGCGCAGTTCCATACCCATAAAGATCGAGTGTGGGTTACGAGTGCGGCAGCGTGCAGAGCTAAAGTCTTCAGCATTTGATTATTTGTTCAACTCAGTCCTTACCAGCATTCACTGCATCACTTCACAGAATCAGTACATTGATTCTGATTGCCTCATACAGGCAAAGCCGAGCGATAAGAGGATGTGGAATAGCACAGAACTGAGTGCATGGGATAATCAGGGGGAAAATACAGCAGCTGTTCTCAGATCAGTGAGGCACTAGGGGGACTGACTCAAAGGAAAACTGCTAGACCTTTGATTGAGTCTTTAGGTTGAGTGCAGATTAGCTTACCTTAGATCAGTGTGTCCTAAAATGAAGCGTAAAACAGCTGATCTCAGATAAGTGAGTCAGTCCTCAGAAGGATAGTGTAGAAGCATTGAGCCATTAGGGGGTGGTGTGTCTAGTAGCTGGCCTCAGATCGGCAAATCTTCAAACGCTCAAATGCTGATTTGAATGCAGAAGCTGATCTCATATTAGTATGTCATAAAATGGGCCGTGAAGCAGCTGATCTCAGATCAGTGAGTTCTCAAATTGAAAATGCAGCAGCTGATCACAGATCAGAGAGAGTCCTTAGAAGGTGTCTTCACTAGCTGATCTCATATCAGTAAGTTCTAAACTGAGGTGTAAAGCAGCTGATTTGAGAACAGTGAGTCCTCAGGCTGCCAGGGAAGTAAAGCGAGTGTACTTTATCAGACCTTAGATCAGTAAGTCCTCAAATGCACACAACAGCTGTGGAATGCTATTGAGTCTTAAAATGGAGTGAAGCACCTGATCTCAGATCAGTGAGTCCTTAGGGGAGCATACGTTATTTAATGCAACTCAGATTAGGAGTCCTAAAATGAAGCATGAAGAAGCTGAACTCAGTACAGTAGCTGATCTCATGTCAGGTCAGTCTGCATAAGGACAGTATAGAATCAGGATCAGAGAGTCGTTATGGGAACTGTATATTAATTAGCTGACACCAGATCAGTAAGTCGTAAAAAGTGAGAAAAAAGCAGTTGACCTCAGATCAGTGAATCCTCAAAAGAATTGTATAACAGCTGATCAGTAATTTCTCAGAGAGTGTGTATTGCAGCTGACCTGAGATCACCAAGTCCTAAAATGGAGTGTACATCAGCTGATCTCAGATCAGTAGTTTCTCTGAGAGTGTTTATAACACAAATGGCCCAATGACAGATCAGCGTGTCCTCAAAGTGTTCGAACTAGACAGCAGATGATCCGAGGTCCGTGTACTTTTTGATCATTCTATTTTTGTTGATGATTTCAAATCAAATAACCATTTCCTGGCGTGAAAACAGAACGATCAAAAAAGTACACGGACCATCCCAGAGATCCCAGATTCATGATCAGTCAGTCTTCAGATGGACCTTAGCAGCTGACCTCAGCTCAGTAATTCTTCAGACAGTAGTTGATCTCAGATCAAGGCAGGGAGGGGCGGCGCTGATGATGACAGCAGGATGCAAGGACGATGATGTTCCAGGGATGAAGGTTACCTGTCACAATGTTTGCATGTTGCCAGAGCAGAAAAAAAAAAAAAAAACCTGAAAGGGGAATGAATGAAGGAGTCAAAGACAAGAGGATGTCAGGTATCACTCTGAATACTCAAAATTCCACTGGGCCATTAATATTGCACAGTGACACTGTAAAGCCGTGTGTGTGTGTGTGTGCAATTCTGCTACTCCACTGCTGTTAAAGTGTGTGTGGGGTGTGTTTGTGTGTGCTCTGTAACTGATGCCTGTGTGTGCAGCAGTCCATGCACCACCTGCTGTGTCTCTAAGCCTCGGAGGAACATTAGAGAAAGCTCCAGGAGGAGCGTGTCTCATTTATCCAGCAAAACACAACTGCTTCTGCTCTGTTAGCGAAGGTCACGCAGAAACACTCACACGCAGATCCATTTTTATATCAGGTGATGACTCAAAACAAAGCTGAGTTGTAGTTTTAATGGTATTGGCTGTTGCTGGGGCAAAGTACACTGTGCCAAATTGGCAGCCAGGATGAACACTGCATCTAATGCCAAAGAGCAGTTAATATTAATGTAGTATACTATATGAAGTATGTGTAAGAGTGTGTGTGTGTGTGTGTGTGTGTGTGTGCGCAAGTGTGAGTGGAATTAATTGAATGAATGACTGAACGATGCGATGATTCATTTATCTGTTTTGTTTTCCCTCCCTTCCTGTGTGTGTCAACCCAACCCAATAGAGCGCGAAAGTAAGTGCCTCGTGCCTCCAGATAAACACCTGCCGTGTGCATGCGTCTGAAAGCTTGTCTTTCTACCCCGACAGTCTGAACACACCGAAATGGCACTCCCTCATTTGATAAGTGAAATTCATCGTGGATTTGTTTCTTCTCACTTATTACTGATTCTGTAATGAACACCTTGGTTCACTTTCTGCTGCGACATTCCTATATTTCTATATTGACACTTTTTTTTTTCATACCTTACACATTCACGCTGACAGGACTGACCATGCAAACACATGTTTCTTAAAGGTTTGGTGATAAATTTACACAATTTACACATTTAAATGTAATCAAATTAAACAGCCAAGATAAGTTTGCTTCCTCAGTTTTGCACTTGAGCCACAACAGTAATGTGGCTAAAGTAATGGAAATCTATCTGACCCAAAAAAAATTTTTTTTGTAAATATCTGCCTCCAGCAAGTTCTCTAGTTGCCACTTCTTGCAGTTTGAAGGCGAATCCAATAAGCATCAATTGACCAGAGACATCCTAGGACATCAGTTACTTTGCCAGCTAGGGCCTGACTTAAATCAGTCTACAAAATGGGATCCTGAGTAACATAAAAGCACTCGAATTGCTTCAATGCCACAGCCGTCTGAGTCCAAGTGAGCAAAATGGATGGGTCCGACGGCATTACTCTCTCCTCCTCTCAATCACAGCGACACTAGCCATCTATGGTTGTTTCCAAGCTCATGTATGCAGAAGAGGGCAGATAGTGCTTCTCTTTGAGTGTTTAGCTACCCTGTGATGTAGCATATGCAGCTTTTCTAGAAGATGCAGTGGCTAGCTTTACAGGTCTCAGAGGAAGCACATGCTAGCCTTCACCCTCCCTGATTTGTAGCTGTAGCTTTAATGGGGTTTAAAAACAGAGTTGTCATTCGTCGTTGTTTTGGTCAGTGGTCATCTTTGATTTGACCTCTAAATATATGTCTTTTCTTTTGGTCTTCACTGCAAAAAAATTATCTTAGCCATTGAAAATATCTTGAAATACTGGCAAAATTATCTAATATGTCTTCTGATGAGATTATAATAAATCAAATATTTACGATTGCAATATGCAATATTACAATATGCACTTACAATTTCATGCTTTGGATGTTCTTAATCTATTAGCAGATAATTTTGCTTCTTTCTAGAAATAAATGCTTAAAATTAGAAGAATGATTTGCCAACAAAGCCAAATACAGGACTATTCCAAGCTTTGAATTAGTAAAACAAAATGGTTTATAATCATAGATTAGGTTTATTGTAATCTTATAATAGGAAATACTAGATAAATTCAATTATATTGAAGATATTTTCACTTTCGCATTTTCATGCAGTACATTTTAAATTTGACATTTTGAATATGAACTCAGTCATTTTTTCTTGATTAAAAAGTTCACTCAGGCTGAAATTTAGACATCGCAATTAATAACTTTTTCACATTTTTATACATGTCTCTCTGCTCGCTAAGAAACTTACTAAAAGTTTAAAGTGATGCAGATGATTATATAGACTTATAATTTAAACTTAAATTTGTAAATACAGCCTCTCTGCTATTTCACGCATCATTTATTTAAAAATGAGCTCATGTTGCTTAAGGATTGCCATTATTTTTTTTTTTTTTTAACATTTTGGTGTGTATTTACGGAAAAGATTTTAGGTGGGATATTCTTCCATTACACTTGAGTGCAACACTAAAGAAGAAAAGTAGATTGTGTAGATTTGATTTTTTTCACTGAACCATTCCATTAGCACCTCCCAGTCCAACACACTCCACAGATCACACTAATGACCTCGCATTGTTTTTTTTGTTTTTTTTACACCTTTTCCAAATGAATTTCAATTATTAATGATGGAGGGTGTTTTTCCCACCATTGCTGCATGAGTGTGATGATCTGAATCCTTTAATCAGGTAGCTACTGATTAAAACCCGGGTTTGCTTCCATGAACCCAAGGATGACTGCTATAAACCTTAAACTCTGCAGTTTCTCTTCCATATAATTACACACATTTAGCAACGGTACTATCTTTAAAAAATAAATAAATAAATAAATAAATATGGTGGTTCATCTTTGGGCTCGTGGAACCAGATGTGTGCCTGGAGCTCCATCTGCCTTTGACTTTCCTTCCATATTTTCCTCCTCGGTGGCCCAGAGTGTGCTGAAAGCCAAGAGAAGGGTGCCATACTGATCTGGACTTGTGGAATTTCATAACTTCCTGTGTGCACAGGAAGTGCTGTGGACTGTATGTCGTATTGAAGGGCTGCGACACATTTTATGGCCAGTCTATCAGATGAAGGGAATGAGGTCTGGAGGCTTTATGACTCAATGTGTGTGTGTGTGTGTGTGTGTGTGCATTTGAAGGTCAGAATATGCCTGAGGGACACCCCTGCATGTCCCTGTCCCTTTCCCAAATACACACCATTCTGCTTTTGAGCCAAAATGAGCAGCTTTTTCTCTCAGCCAGCAGGAACCAGCTCACTCAAGCAGCTCTGTAAATTAGATACAGGATAAACCTGAATAAACCTGAACGCAGCACATCTGAGTGCATCCTCACTGCATTAGTGTCCCTGATTTAACCGTTTCCATTTACTGAACCACTATGTAGTGATGTTTTATGCTATAAGACCACAAGATTAATGGCCCTTGAACTCCAACACCTATTAAAGCTGGATATAAACCTTGTAGGTGGTCAGTAACTCCAGAACATACCTAATGATCTGTGAGAACCCTTCTCTCTGATTCAGGTTTGACAAACGAAATTCAAAATGGCCACCACACAACAGGATTAAAGGGATGTTAAAGCCACAGAAGAAAAAAAAATCAACCGTACACGTCTTATGACAAATATAGTCAATCAGAGATGTTTGCTGTCCAAAGTTTGCTTCTTTAGTTTTGCACTGGAGCAACGTGGCTAATGTAGCTAACGTGATGTTACTCAGACATCACTCAGACTTGCCGATGTGGTTTAGGACACAGCATTAAGGTTAGACTGTACTCTATATAAATGAATAGAGCAAAACTCTATAGCGACAGCCATGTTGGATGACCAGAATCACCTTTTCCTTAGCGCAGTTTGCTATTTTTCCATCTCCTAGACTCCGCTTCCTGAAGTTTGAAAGCAGAAAACTTTTAGTTGTACTACAAGCTATAACTATTATTTTACAACATTATTTATTTGACAATTTGATTACATACTTTAATATTGTCATTGAAGTGAGTACAGGAAAATTCAGGGACAGATTCATGGAAAGATTTTCATCGAGACAGACGTCCCTTACTTTTAAACCACAAGGCATTTGCTATAAATTGGAAATTTTCTCTTATTCTAATTCTAATGTCAGGTGTTGGAGTAGAAGGCGACGGCCCAATTTTAGGGCACGTTAGAGTTTGAATCCGGATTAGTCTCCCCCCGTAAAAGCAGCTTCCACAATTGTCCTGTTTTTCTGCAGTGTGGTGATGTTGGCGCCCACTGCTGGTGCTTCCCGTCATTACAGCTCGGGGTTTCTGTAAACCAATCTCTCTGAAATTGCTCCATCTGGGCCAATCTACCCTCTATTTCCCCTGGCCTTTACACTGGGCTCTCTCTGATCTGTGTCATCAAATTCACACACACTAATTACAACATTTGGAGCAAACATCTTCTCAAAATCAATCCCTGAACTCGCAAAAACAAAACAAGGAGATGTGTTCCAGCCCTTTCCCCTGAGCGGTGAAAAGGCCACTTAGGCAGCCAAGTGCCTGGCAAACTCTCGCTCATAACTCAAAGTGCATTCCAGCCCCCTGCTCGCTTTTCTGCTTTCCATGCCCTTGAGGATGAAAGGGGACTGCACTTGCTTTGGTTAAGATAAGGAGCTCAGAGAAAACGTAATTGAATGGAGGATTTGAATAATTAATGGAAGCTGTATGGATCGGGCTGAGTGGGTTGGTTTAGCAAAGAAAAAAAAAAAACAAGCTACGTACAAGCTACCTGAAAGGTTTCACAGAAATGAATTAATTGATTTTTTTTTTTCTTTTTTTTTTTTTTTTTGGTGCCAGGTTCAAGGGTCATATCGATCAGACGTCACAGTCTAGGAGAGGTCTAGGAGTTTTTGCCATGGATAATCTAAGATCTGCAGTTTGATCTCTATGAAGGCAGAATCTATGTTCTAGTGCTTCGTCCAGAATTACACAGTATTCACTCAGAAGTGCACTATATTAATATTTAAAGGGTGAAAACTATCTAGAGCACTCATGAGCTGAATTTAGCTATAGACCGGAATCAGGGGTGTAACACAATACTACTAACTGTATTCCTATCTGTTTAGAGCTCCAAATAGTCATATCTGTACCCGTATTCAGATTGCATTTTGAAGTGGGCGTGGCCTAAACCATAACCACTGGGGAAAAACCCAGAGGTAGAAATGTCAGCACTGTCAGTATAGTGTGTGAATTCTGACTCTGACAGTTCTCCATCAATCAACTACAAAGACCAAGTTTTTTTTAAAAATCTCGCTCACACAGTGTTTTTACTATTTTTTTTAAGTGAATTTCATTGGTTCTCGTTCCCATAATATAAACTGGTACCCTACTTTAAACCTCCCTGATCACCCCAGTCACCCTGACCTTGTGATAGCACCTTTCCAGAAAACAAACAAATAGTGCACATCCTATTTGTATTTCTATTTGTGTTTGTTTAGAATGCATTATCTGAATAATGTATTTGTATTTGTTTACATCCCTAAAAGGAACAGATAGTGATTGAAAGATTTAAAGGTGACACCAGACCTATGTAGTGAATGGGATGCGGTTTGGGACAAAGTGGACTCGTCATAACATGTGCCATGTGAACAAACATTGGTGCAAACATTGGGCTCAAAGTCTTTTGCGATGAATGCAATGCAGCTGTACAATGCAGTTGCGCTCTACGAGATGAGAGTACGATTGCATTGATGGTAGGATTAGCATGAATGCTGAAGCTTTGGAAGCTGATCTGTTGATCTTGTACAGATGAGGAAGTGGGAGAGCTCGGCAGACCAAAGGACTAAAGCGCCGCTGCATCACTCTTTTTAGGTAGAGACGAAGCAGGGGCTAAATCCCACTGCACTACAATCAGCAGGTAAAACAGCATTATGGGTAATTTAGAAAACCAAACATCTCACTGAAAGAAGTTTAAACTCAAAACGTCCACTCAGAATTTCATTATAAAATAAATCTTGTACACCATTGGTGATTGCTTGTTAACTCAGGATTGATTTTTCATTTAAGGTGTGTGTGAGTGTGAAAATAAACAAACCTGTTGGTGGAGGTTTTTTTCTGTGGTCATCGTAGCACGTTCCTTCGATGACTGTGATCATGAATACTACAGCCCAGTCCCCAGGCTGCCTCAAAGATTAGGGTTTATGGGTAAGATTCGCTGCAATGGATTCAAAAGTGGACACTTGCATGCTCTCAGGCCGCCATGCTCCGCCCTTCTCCCTGCAAGCCTTGCATCTTCCTTCCATTTCCTCCTGTGCATGTCCCTGGACTGCTTCTGCCTTCAGATTAATGTACGTGCCTTTGCCAGTGGACAACCTAAAGACTGTGAAAGTATTTTTTTTTTACCCTGATCACTGACCACTTGCCTGTATTGGGCTCAGATTAAGAAGTGTTAAAATGGAGCAACGGAAGCTGAATGACCAAGCAAACTCTCTAGTGGACCTCGCAAAGGTAAGAGTGACCACAAACCCCACCTTCCCTTCTCCAATGATTCAGTTGATGTCAGATGATCATATGAGTCGGTGTTTCTCCTGCATGCTGTAGAGACTACTTTCTTTTAGGTTTATAATCAAAGATGTGTGAGTCTACAGGTGTCAAATGAACAGCTCTTTATGTCTGAGTCTTGCTCTTGGTGTGGTTAGTGTCTTAGTGTCTTGTTTGAGGTTTTTACTTCCTTTCTCTCTTGTTTTGTTCAGTCGCGTACCTTTCATTGTTTTGTCTCCGTTGTCCAATACAGTGATGTTAACACAGCTCGGAAGTTTTTTGCAAAAAGATGTGACACAACTCGCAGAGTAGCAGGCACGCTGCCCGCCTGACTCGGCAGAAATCGCACGGCAAACTGGGAAAGCAGACGCTCAGAGAGCTGATGAATCAGCTCAAACACAACCCCCCCCCCCCCCCCCTTCTCTCGCTCTGTCTTTCTCTCCGAGCTCTGACATTCAGTCGACCCCATCGGGCACGTTCCAGTTAGCAATGTCCAGCCTTTATGCTGTGTGAGTCATTAGCTAATGTTACCCTGTCGTCTCCTTTCTCATGCCACACATCCTGGAGAAATGTAAGAGGGTGACATTGAGCAAGCGAGGCAGCGAGGCAGAACTCAGATTCATTCACAATATCTTTCTCTTGCTGCCACGATTGCCTCTCTCCATCAGAGGGCGACGTAGCATTAATCCTGACGGCAGATGCTGCCACCAGCAGAAGCCTTGTATAATGAAGCTTAAAATAACTCTGGCAGCTGCGCAACTTCAGACTCCTTTAGTCAGCTTTCTGCAATAAAAGCCTCCCTGATGAGCTGAGCATCCTCCTCCTTTTGTGCAGTTTAATTTAGTTCTTAAAGCCAAAAAGTGCTTTGAATGCAAATAAATGGATAAGGTAAGTAACAAAACCCTGCGAGACTCCTTTGCTTTCTTAGGCAGCGGTTATGCTGTCATGATTGATAGCCATGATGCTAAAGACCTCAGGGAAGCTTCTAACTGAACACCATCTCCACCCTTCCACAAATGAGAAGAATGTGGTAAATGTTGCATGGTGGTTGCGCTAGTGTTGAAAATCCCAGCTCTCAGAGTTCTGCAGCGAAATCTGCATCCTGTTTGGGTTTGGAGGTGATTAGAGAGCCTCTAGAGAAAGATCTATCCATAGATCCGGCTTCGTCACGTCTCTGTGATTATTTGATTGGCGAGAAGTAATCGACTGATCAGACTCCACTGCAGTGTGAGGTGATAGAACAAGCAGGCAGGTTGTGCAGCAGAGCGTTTCTCACTGAAACTCCATTAAAGCTGCAGAAAAGAGGGCTGAAAGATTAGCTGATTTTGCCGAGTTACAGGCCTCACTGGGTCAACAGTTAAATCCGCCAATCAAGCTTGATAATATGGCATCAACACTATAATGTATATGCTAACGTTAACTGGGTTTTAATTACACAAAATAGTAGACTCAGATACTGCTGGAGAGAGAACACAGCTAATTAAAGGGATCAGTTAGCTGACTGAAAGCGAGATCGGATATGAAGTGAAAATATCTCGGTTCCAGAGTGGCAGAACAGAAAACGTTCAGAGAGATTGCGAGTTCGAATCCTGTTGGTCCTGATCCATGCTCGGGAGCCAGGGGAGTAAAATTCGCCATGTTCTCCGAGTATACTCTCGCTCTCGTGTCAATCACAGTGACACTCGCAAATCGTGGGCGTCTGTAAGGTCATGTATGCGGAAGAGGGTAGATAGCTCATTCCTCCAAGTGTGTTACGCTGCCCTGTGGTGCAGCATGAGCAGCAGCTCGAAACGATGTATTTGGCTGGCTTCACGTGTCACGTTTACTGATATGAAGCTTGAAATTGTTTTGTTTTGTTGGTAGATTATTTTACTTCTTTCTAAAAATCCAAATGCATCTAGATTTTGCTTTGATGGAATTGAAAAATGTCAGTATGTCTATTCCAAAGGGAGGTGGCAGTTTTACAAGAGGGGTGAGGCTTGTAATTTGATTTAATCAGAGGGCTGGCGTCTCCCTCAGATCGAGAAAAGGAAGGTCTATGGTTACGTCATAACTCTGAATTCACATGTAAGCGCCAAATAATGACCAACGCACGTGTTTCGCACGTTTATTTACATTTTTGAAAATCAAGATACTAATTCCCAAATGTTCATTATTGTCAAAATAATTACATAAACACGAATCAGTAAAAATGTGAGACATTTACCGAACATCAGTACTTCTTTGTAGATCATGATTTAATAATTTAATAAGTTCAATAATTGATTGAATAGATGAAAGTATTTAATAATTCAATAATTTGATTTAATAAATTTCACAGCATGTAGAAAGTCGAAGCAGGATAATTAAATGCATCGGTATGAAGTTAAAAAAAAAAAACATGTGGTGTGAATTGTCCTTAAGTTTGTGATTGGCTAATGAAATTTAACCTAAACTCCGCCCCTGGTTATGACATGCACAGGCAGGGCTACATCCAAACAATTTTATTCAGGGGTTTTGATTTCAAGACAAGACAAGATTTGCGAGATTTGTGAATTAGTGCAATTAGCCATGAGAAATTGTTTTATTTTGTGCTGTATGAGTTTAATCATGAAGCTAAGAAATTATGTTTTAAACAATCACGAACTGCTAACTGACTCCTGCTTCTGTCTCCTCTTCCTGCTCTCCCCGTGGCCTCAGACTCAGAACATCATGTATGACCTGATCTCGGACTTGAACGAACGCGGTGAGGACACGGAGAAGCGCATTGCCATGCTTGAGACCAAGCTGGAGACGTTGCTGGGTAACCTGCAGGCTCTTCCGGGCCTCATCAGCCAGCTGATCAGCCAGCAGCAGCGTGACTTCCTGGAGGTGCAGCTGCAGCCATACGAACGCTCACAGTCTGTATCTCGACGGCGCTCTTCCTCCACGGCACCCCCTACATCATCAGAGAGCAGCTAGAGCCCCTCGGAGCGCAGAGACCCTTCGCCATCATATGGCTGACATGCATCTTACTGTAAAGCCTTACGGTGTCTCAATAAGGCGTCATCCGCCTCCTGATGACGGGGTGACGCAGCTGAATGGCGTACAGCTTTTAATTTGTACCTCAAAGTTCTCTTTTCTCTGCTGGCAGGTTCTCAGAGAAATCTTTCCTCAGTATAAAAGGCGGGGCTATCCTGAAAACCCCTCCTCACACACTCATCAGGAGAGCAGTGTCACACAACCTCCATGGCACAAAATAATACTGTGCCAGAATAGTGCTTCCCAATGGACGTCCTGCTCTTCCTGTCTGTACGAGACTGTATGAGACTGAGTAATTCCTCAAACCAGCAGGTGTTAGACTTTTTTTTTTTTCATCCAGCAGTCGATAGGGAACTGACCCCGCTGACCCCCGACCCCCGACCCCATCCAGAGCTAACATATAGATTTACACACTATAGGAGAAATATATATTTTAGGTTAGAAACAGCATCAGTTATTATGGTGTTCTTCCGAAGGCGCCCCTTCCAAGCTATTCTCTCCGGGGGCCAAATGTCACAAAACAATTTTTTTTTTTTTTATTTTAAATTTCCAAACGAATGCGTCTAAAGCTATACTTGCACTTCTTATGCACTTCAATGCTGACTGACTATTATATCAATTTATGTTGCTCTTTAGAACAAAAATAAAAACACATTTAGTCATTAGATTATGGCCAGAATGTATGACTGCGTAATCTAAAAGCAGGATACGATAGCAACTAAACGCCCCTCCTTATATTTAAACGGGACCTCAACCTGAAACTGTGCTTATTTCCTAGATATTAGACCGCTGCTATTACTGCTGCATCATTCTCAAACTCTCAAGATGTTCTTAAAGGGATAATTTGGTGACAAATCTAATTTACTCTACTTCCTTCTCAATTGGTGTCTGGTATTTACTTCTTTTAGTTTTGCACTGTAGCTCATGCATAATACCAGGAAGTCTATCTCATGCAAAATCTGTAACTATAACCCTCAAGCTGCATCTGAGCACTGTAACGTTAGGGAGGCGGTCATCTTCCGCAACCAGAATTTCCTTTCTTCAGCGCAGTCTGCTATCATTCCGCCCCATAGACCCAAAGTTTGACGGTGCGTTTCTACAGGAACGCTGAATGTTATACAAACCATTACATGGTTCTACTTTGAGCTTAAATCTGAGAATATGGAACATCTCTGGAATTTTACTAAATCGTTTAGGAGGTTGGTTGACATGGTGGTGCAGCGGGTAGCGTTGCCACCTCACAGCTTCAAGGAACTCGGGTTACGGGCTGTGTGTAGTCTGTATGTCCTTCATGTATCTGCTTGGTTCTCCTCCAGGTTCTCCGGTTTACTCCCATCAACAAACAAGACGATGACTCAAATTGGGCACAGTGTTCCTGGGATGGGTTCCGGATCTACCGCAATCCTGACCAGCATAAAGCACTTACTCAAGATGAATGAATTTAGTAGAATAATGTTGTTATTTAAAAAAGCAAGTACTACATATATATATATATATATATATATATATATATATATATATATATATATATATATAAATAAACAAAAAAAAAAGAGAGATATATAAAATAATATCTAGAGAGTGTGAAATAATTGTATTG